>PVIY010040970.1:9932-22129 GCA_004026745.1 Myrmecophaga tridactyla | reverse complement strand
AAAAGGAAAATGTTAACTACTGCTTGAGAGGAAGATGGAAATGGAGGTGGTTTCTACTTTTATTTCTATTGTTATTGCTAATACAATACCTCTAAATAAAAATCCTCAAACAACATATTAAAAAAAAATTTCAAAAGGGGAAATCATCAAGAGGAGTAAAACACTCATGGGCTTTGTCCCTCCGATAGATGCTAAATGCAACAAGCAAGAATGGCAAAACCATCTTTCTGAAAACTCGACAAAGTAAAGGGTTGTAACAATAGGAGGTGCGCTAAATCAAGAAAAATGGAAAAATGGTAGAAAAATATTGTGGCACCCTTTTTGGCCTTCCCCCATCCCCTCGCTAACTTGACATGGAGTCAGCCTGCACACCTGGTGTGGGTTCCTGGTCCCAGGTCCAGAGGAAGCAGAGTAAACCTTGTGCACATGTTAGGAAGCATGTATGTCTGTGCCAATCTGTCTGGTGGCAGCCTGAAGGACTGAACCTCCTGTAGCAGACTTAACAAGGGCACTTGCGGCAGGTTCACCAGTTCAAAACGTGCCCTGCACACAGATTTACTTTGTGGACAGCTAAATAAGTACATGTGCACATCAGGCTAAGATGCATGCTCAGAAAAGACCAAGGAGGATCCCATGCTTTTGCACTGGGGTGCTCTCTAAATCAGTGCTAGGAAGATGAAGCTCTGAAGGGAAGGACTCACACAAGCAAATCCAAACTGGGAAAAGTGCTTTCTTTCTTTCCTTTTTTTTCTGAATATTTTCAACACCCCAAAAAATAAAAATAAAAATAAAAGTAAAAAAGAACACCCCATATATCCCATACCCCCTGTCATGGTCAGGTTCATGTGTCAACTTGGCCAGGTGGTGGTGCCCGATTGTCTGGTTGGGCAAGCTCTGGCCAGTCTGTGGCTATGAGGACATTTCATAGGGGAGTGTCTTCTGCAACAAGTGATGCTTAATCATCAGAAGGCTTTTAAAGGGGACTCAGATGAGACAATCACTCTTCCTGCTTTAGCCAGTCAGCTTCTCCTGAGAGTTTGTTGAGGACCTTCACTGGAGCTGCCAGCTTGTGGCCTACCCTACAGACCTTGGACTCTACATCCCCAAGGTTATGTGAGATACTTTTTTTGGGGGGTGGTGCACAGTCTGGGAATTGAACCCGGGTCTTCCACGTGAAAGGCAAGCATTCTACCACTGAACAATCCATGCACCCATGAGACACTTTAATAAATTTTATATTTACAGATATCTCCTGCTGATTCTGTTTCTCTAGAGAACACTAGCTAATACACCACCCCCCATTCTCCTATATCATTTATTTCTTTTCCTTTTTTCTTACTCATCTATCCATACACTGGATAAAAGGAGATTTCACAATCTCACAGACACACCTTAAAAGCTCCATAGTTACTCAATTATCTTCAAGAATCAAGGCTATTGGATTACAGTTCAACAGTTTCAGGTATTTCCCTCTACTTACTCCAATATACCAAAAACTGAAAAGGGTATCTACATAATACATAAGAATAACCTCCAAAATTACCTCTCAACTCTATTTGAAATCTCTCAGCCACTGAAACTTTATCTAATTTCTCCTTCTCCTTTTGGACAAAAGGGTTTCTCACTCCCATATTGTCAGGGCTAGGCTCTGACAGGAGTCATGTCCTACACTGCAAAGGAGATTTACACTCATGGGGGTCATGCCTCATGTAGGGGGCAGGCAGTGAGTTCATCTGCAGAGATGCCTTAGAGAGAGAGGCCACATCTGAGCAACAAAAGAGATTTCTTTACTTTACTTTTTATTTATTTTTATTTTTAATTTTTATTAGCTCCTGGCATCCTAGAAATCTCTGTCACAAACTAGCTAGATACAATCCTAGGAAAAGATGCCTCAGTATCTCAATTCCAGAGATAACACAATAAAATAACAAGTTCAGGTTGCAACAAAAGATTACAAAACATACAAAGAAACAGGAAATGAACTACATAAAGGAGCCAAATAAAGCATTAGAAACATCACTGAAGAAGACCTGACCTTGGACATAGCAGACAAAGACTTTAAAAAAAAATTCATAAATATGTTCAAAGAGTAAGAAAAACAAAGGATAAATAACTAAAGAAAATCAGGAAAATGGTAGAAGAAAACAAAGAGAATATCAATAGAAATGGAAATGATGAAAAAGAAACAGAGCTGAAGGCCACAGATGAAAAAGAAATAGAGCTGAACAGAAATTAAAAATTCCAGAGGTGTTCAAGAGCAGATTACAGCTGGCAGAAGAAAGAATCAGTGAACTTGAAAACAAGTGAAAATATTCAGTCTAAGGGGCAGTAAGAAAAAACAATGACACGGCCTGAGAGACCCCACCATCAAGCATACTGACATAAGCTCTATGGGAATCCCAGAGGGAAAAGAAAGAGAGAAAGATTAAGAAAGAATATTCAAAGAAATAATGGCTCAAAACATCCCCAATTTAACAAGATATAAACATATATACTCAAGAAGTTTAATGAACTCCAAACAGAATGAGCCCAAGAAGGTAATGGAATGAAAAAATTAAAGTGCTGAAAGCAAAAAGCTACCAGCCAAGAATTCTATATCTGGCAAAATGCCTTTCAAAATTGAGGGAGAGATTGAGACATTCAAAAATAAACAAACACTCCATGAGTTCTTCATCACTAGATTGGCCATATAGTAGATGTAAAAGAGAATTCTGCAAGTCAAAAGGACAATAGATCAAAACTACATGAAAAAATAAAATTCTCCAGTAAAGGCAATGACATGGATACATAGAAATGTTAGTACTATAGTATTTTTGGTTTATAACTCCACATTTTACTTCCTATAAGATCTAAAGGGCAAATGTATAAAGTAACAAATCAAGAGTTGGGGACTCATATAAACATGTAACTTGTGGAAAAAAAAAAACCTACATAAAGGTTTGGGGACAGAGGAGTATACGAACAGTTTGTTCATACTACTGAAGTTAAGTTGGTGCTAAAGCAAACAAGATATTTGATTCAGGATGTAAAATTTAAGCCCCATGGTAACCACAAAGAAAATATTGGAAAAACACACACATAAGGAAATGAGAAGGAATTCTCAAGGATTCACTATAAAAGATCAACAAAATATAAAAATAAGCACTAATGGAAGAATTGAGGGACAAAAAAGGTGTAAGACTTACAAAAGCCAAAGAGCAAAATGGCAGTAAGTCCTGCATAATCAAGAGATAGTCATCCGATATTTAAAGACACAAAGAGATTGAAAGTGAAAGGTTGGAAAAAATATTCCATGCAATTATTAACCAAAAGAGAGTGGGAGTGGCTATATAATATAAAACAAAATGGACTTAAGTAAAAAAAAAAAAAAAACCGTTAGAAGAAAATCAATTCTACACTAATAGAATGAAAGGAAAAACACATAATCATTTCAATTGACACACAAAAAAAGCATGTGACAAAATCTAGCACCCTTTCTCAGTAAAAATCTTTCAGAAAAATAGGAATAGTTAGTAGTTGGAACTTCCTTGAAATGATGAAGGACATATCTGAAACACCCAAAACTAACATCATACTAAATGGTGAAAGATTGAAAGCTTTCCCCTTAAGATCAGGAACAAGTCAATATTACCTGCGAGTACAGTATCTACTAAAAATTTTACTGCAATTGCCAGCCAGTAATTTTTAGTCAAAAAAAAAAAAAAAAAAAAAAAAAAAAAAAAAAAAAAAAAAAAAAAAAAAAAAAAAAAAAAAAAAAAAAAAAAAAAAAAGAAAAGAAATAAAAGACATCCAAATTGGAAAGGAAGAAGCAAAGCTATCCTAATTCAAAGATGACATGATCCTATATATAGAAAATCCTAAAGAATCCACCATGAAGCTAGTAAAGCTAATAAATGATTTCAGCAAAGTGGTGAGTACAAGATCAACATACAAAACAGTGGTATGGGGTACAGGGGTGGTTCAGTGTAGAATGCTCACCTTCCATGTGGGAGACCCGGGTTCAATTCCCGGACCATGCATCCTAAAAACTAAAAAAAAAAAACAGTCGTGTGTCTATATAGCTATAAGGAACAATCAAAAAAGGAAATCAAGAAAAAATTCCACCTGCAATAGCAACAAAAAGAATCAAATATGTTGGAATAAACTTAACCAATAAAGGACTTCAGGATGGAAACTACAGATCACTACTGAAAGAAATCAGAGGACCTATATAAATGGAAAGATAGCCCATGCTCCTGGATTGGAAGATATAATATTAAGATACTAAGGCTACTGTGCCAGTTTGAAGCTATTATGTACCCCAGAAAAGCCATGTCCTTTAATCCTCATTCAATATTTGTTGGGTGGGACCTCTCTGATTATTTCCATGGAGTTGCGTCTCTACCCATTCAAGGAGGGCTTGCTTACTGGAGTCCTTTAAGAGGGAACCATTTTGGAAGAAGCTTTAGAGGCACCAGAACCGATAGGGCCAACAGAATGAACAGAGCCCTGGGGAAGCCACTGAAGATTCCTGGAGAGAAAGCTAGAGAAGTCACCATATGCCTTTCCAGCTGAGAGAGAAACCCCGAACACCATCAGCCTTCTTGAACTAACATATCTTTCCCTGGATGCCTTAATTTGGACATTTTATAGTCTTACCTTAATTTGGACATTTTCAAGGCCTTAGAACTACAAACTTGCAACTTAATAAATTTCCCCTTTTAAAAGCCATTCTGTTTCTGGTATACTGCATTCTGGCAGCTTACAAACTAAAACAGCTACCTAAAACTGATTTGCAGATACAATGCAATACTAATCAAAATTCAAATAGACCTTACAGAAATAGGAAAGCTAATCATCAAATTCATATGGTAGATCAAGGGACCCCAAATAGCCAAACATATCTAGAAAAAGTAGAACAAACAGGACTCACACTGCTTGATTTCAAAACTTATTACAAAGTTACAGCAATCGAAACAGTGTGGTACTGGCACAAAGACAGACATATAGACTAATGGAATACAATTGAAAGCACAGAAATAAACCCTATTGCCAAGGGATTTTTGACAAGGGTGCAAAGTCTATTCAATGGAGAAAGAATAATCTCTTCAACAAAATGGTGCTAGGAAAACTGTTTACCTGCAAAATAATAAAAATAGACCCCTATCTCACACCATATACAAAAATTAACTCAAAATGGATGATCAGTAACCTAAATATGAGTGAAAACAATAAGACTATTAAGAAAAAACACAGAGAAATGTCTTCAGGACCTTGTGCTAGGCCATTTTTTCTTAGATTTTACACCAAAAGCATAAGCAACAAAAGAAAAATAAGATAAATTAAGTTTCATCAAATTAAGAAACTTTTTTGTATCAAAGGACATTATCAAGAAAATGAAAAGACAACCAACGGAATGAGAGAAAGTATTTGAAAACCATATATTTAATAGGGTTTAATATCCTGAATATATAAGAACTACTACTACTCAACAATAAAATGACAGTTTAAAAATGGGTAAAAGGACTTGAATAGACATTACTCCAAAGAAGATAAACAAATGGCTAATAAACATATAAAAAGATGCTGAATATCATTAGCCATTAGAGAAAAGAAAATCAAAACCAGAATGAGACACCATTTCACACCCTTAGGATGGCTAATATTAAAGAAATGAAAAACAAAATAACAGATGTTGGGGAGGATTTGGAGAAACAGGAATTTGATACACTGCTGGTAGAAAGGTAAAATGGTGCAATTACTGCAGAAAACAGTTGGTGGTTCCCCAAAAAGTTAAGGATAGAATTACAGTATGACCCAGCAATCCCATTTCTAGATATATATACCCAAAAATAGAACTGAAAGTAGGGATTTGAACAGATATATGTACACCAATACACAACAGCCTTATTTAAATAGCCAGAAGATGAAAGCAATCCAAATTTCTATCAACAAATGCATAGATCAACAAAATGTGGTATACATATATACAACAGAATATTAGTCATCCTTAAGAAGGAATGAAGTTCTGGTTCATGCTGCAACATGGCTGAACCCTGAAAATACCATGTTGAGTGAAATAAGTGAGACACAGAGGGATAGATAATGTATGATTTCACGTTTATGAAATAACTAGAATATGCAAATTCACAGACATGATGCAGAGTACAGGTTACCACAGTGAGGAGAGGAGGGTGATAGGGAATACAGAGTTAGTGCATAATGGGTGAACAGTTCCTGTTTGGAGTGATGAGATTGATCTGGTAATGGATGGCGCAATATGGTGAATGTGATTACTTTCACTGACTTGTACGCTTAAGAGTGATTGAGATGGAAAAATTTATGTTGTACTTATGTTTCCACAAGTAAAAAAAAAGGAGTGAGAGACTAAAGAGACAATGGCAATTAAATGTGATACATGATCCTGGGCTGTATCTAATAATGGAGGAGGAAATGTTCAAAAGGACATTATTGGGACATATGAAAAATATATACAATCTATTGTCAAATGCTGAGAAGACAAACAGAGAGATGGATGGATGGACAGATGGAAGTTATTCTAGAAAATAAAAGTAAGTTCTCTTAAGAAACAATACAAAAAAAGTCAAAAGAACCAGATTATACCAAATTTATGTATCAGATGAAGGTGAAATTGATGCTGCTGATTATTAAAGGGTATAAAACCCTTTAAATAAGATTTTTTAAAAAATTAAACTTGGCCACAAAATTATAGGATTAATTTTAAAACTTGAATTAATTTAGCAAACATTTAGAAAACATTTTTTGAAAATGTTCCACCTAGGGTCAATAAATCTATTTACAGAATTCTTTTGTAAAAATTATATATATTTAAAAGTTTTTTCATCATTGAAAGAAGAAGATGGTATCTGATTCAAAAACTCTGGTCAAGAATTTGCAAGGAAGAATGAAACAAGGGGAAACAATGAAAAATTTTTTCTTATAGCATGAATGCATAATTCATTCAAAAAATTAGTTCTTAAAAGTAGTACTGAGGGGAGACAAAAAGGGTGAAGAGGAGGAGGTGGCAGGGAAGGGGGGTGGGGGCCTGGTGGGGGTATCAAACATAGCTGGGGTCCCTGGGCCCAGACAGGAGGAAGTGGGACTGTGCTTGCTCGGACAGCTGGGAGGATTCTCCCTCTCGGTGACTACACTATTTGGCCCATTGAGTCTGGCCATAGGTACCTCTGGATGAGGCCAGCCTGGACAGCACAAGTGATATTATAATCAATGGATAAAGTGGGGGAAAATGTGGAATAACTTCAAATACAGGTATCAGAATCTCTTCAGTCATGAGGGAGGAAGCAGTAGTGAAAATGTGGACATGAACTCAAACAGATGTCTGTTTGTCAAGGAGAAGAACATCTCTATAGGATACTCAACTCCTTAATCGTAAAGCAATCCCTTAGGAGAAAATGTTGGGATTTTTTTAAACTGGGATTAAGTTCTTCAAAGAATTCTTCAAGGAGAAACCAAAACTGTGCTACATGAAATCACTCAGATTGCTGAAATAAGCATTGAAAAGGATAACGATTCATGTGTCAACCCAGAAACAAGACTTGCATGAAGAGAATCATATTCTCGACATGCTTTATGGGGTGGGATGTAAAAACATTCCAGTTCTAAAAGGCACAGAGTCCATTTGATAGTAACAAAAAGTTTGGTAGAACTTGAAGTGAACTTCAAAGGAGAGAAAGGTGATAATGGCATAAGTTCTGTACACGATATAGATGGTGTTTCCAACAGAACCGTAGGAAGTCGCTCTGAGATAATGGTTGGAAGGTACTGTTGGGTTGTGTTTTCCCAAGAGAACTTAACAACAAGCAGTCAAAACCCTTCTATCTAATAAAATAAAAACAGATCTTTCTGAATTAATGCTTGAGAAATGCCCTTTACCTGCTGGCTCAGATTTAGCCAAAATGGCATATGATTAAACAGCATTTAGCTCCTGTGAGCTCTCATTCAACATTTTTAGATACACTTGATCCATCACTGGTTTCTACAGAAGATGAAGAACATAAATTTAGAGAGAGAAGACAACTTAGTACTGAAGAAGGGGTTGACTCCTCCCAAAGCCCAAATGCATACATTTGAAGCTACACCCCCAGGTTAATCCGTTATGTAAACTTAAACTGAAGTTAGCTACTGAAATGACTGAAATAAGTGGAAACAATTCTGCAATTTCACAAGCTAACTGTGACCCAGAAGAAGATACCACCACCCTATGTGTTCTAGTTTGCTAGCTGCTGGAACATAATATACCAGAAGTGGAACAGCTTTTAAAAAGGGGAATTTATTAAGTTGCAAGTTTATAGTTCTAAAGTCCACGAAAATGTCCCAATCGAAGCAAGACTATAAGAATGTCCAAATTAAGGCACCAACAAGAGGTTACCTTTACTCAAGAAAGGCCAATGAAGTTCTGGGTTTCTCTCTTAACTGGAAAGCACATGGTGAACACGGCGACGTCTGCTTGCTTTCTCTCCAGGCTTCATGTTTCATGAAGCTCTCCCGGGGACGTTTTCCTTCTTCATCTCCAAAGGTCTCTGGTGGTGTGGGCTCTCATGGTTCTCATGGCTCTGAATGGGACTCTCTCCAAAATGTTTCCTCTTTTAAAGGATTCCAGTAACTAATCAAGACCCACCTGGAATGGGTAGAATCACATCTCCCTCTAATCCAAGGTTAATACCCACAATTGGGCAAGTCACAGCTCCATGGAGATAATCTAATCAAAAGATTCCAAACTACATTATTGAAACATGGTTTTTCTAGGGCACATAATCCTTTCAAGCCAGCACACTGTTTGCAGTCACATAGGTAGAAATAAACCGAGGCATCTGGAAACAGCTATGCCCATGTTAGCAGACAGGAAGCTTGGAAAGTCCATACACAGGATCAATGACAAATACTGCCTTGTGCCTGATTTGCTTCAGATTATAGGTAATCCCTATTACTTGGGAGTGATGAACGCTTATAAAGCAGAAGACCTTCTTGACAGAAAACCTGAAGGTATGTTTTTGCTCAGGCACTCTGCACAAGAGGACTACCTTTTCTCTATGAGCTTCTGTTGCCACAACAGATCCCTGCATATACAAACCGAACAGTGGAATCATGATTTTAGTTTTGATGCCCACAATCCATTTATAGTTCACTGTTTCACTGTAAAAGGACTTCTGGAACATTACAAGGTTTCAGTTCTTGCACATTTTTTGAACCACCGCTTACTATATCACTAAATTGGACTTTTCCTTTTAGTCCACAATATATCTGCCATCCAGTAATCTGCAGATGTAATACATATAATGGAATTGTTGGGGTTCCCTTCACCATCAATGTTATAGAATTTTTAAAGAGTATTACTCTAAACAAAAGTTAGGGTATGCTGGTTAGAATGAGAATCAGGCAAGACAAAGTCAAGTCTCCTATCCCCAAAGGGCATTAACTAGACCTGCTTTTATGCGCATCAGACACAACACCTATAGGAAGCATATAGTTTTAGGTTTTTTCAGTAAGGTATGTAAGCTTAGTGTTAGTACCAGTCAGGTGTGATATGCTGTTACTTACTTGGATAAACCTGGTGCCTACTGAAACAACAGAGGATAGAGCCTCAGGTGTTCAGTAAGGCCTACAAAAACATTTTCCCAATTTAGCTAAAGGTTTGGTTTTTAATGGCTATGGTAACTGAGTTAAAACAATTCTGGGGCATTTGCTATGAAGAATCCTATTTCTTACTGAAGAACAAATTATTAATATTGGATGAGTATTTCAACAGTATGATTGCTTGAAATTATTACTTTTTTCTATAACCTTCCAAAAACTAGTGATATTTGTAGTTATTATAATTTAAGCTTTGGAAGTCCAAAAAATTAAGACTGCCTTTACTTTAGAAGAAATGTAACTTTCTGGCTACAAGGACATAGTGCAGTTCACTTAAATGTGATATAGTTTATAGTCAATGTCCTTTTCTCTTCTGCAAAAGGTACTGTTAAGTAAACCAACTTCTCTGTATATAAAATTCTCAGACTTCTATACTTACTAACTTAGAAAGTTAGTAGCAGAAACTTATCCAAAGGCCCTAAGTATTAATTTTTTAATGAGTGCTTTAACTTAAAACAGGCCATTGGACTAGCTCCTGCAACATGGTCCTGAGTGTGATTTTTTTTTTTTAACTTGATGTGCAGTTTAAATGATGATTCATTAAAGCTGGACCTTTTCCTATGCCTGTGATGAATCTGTGAACCACGGAGAAAATGAGAACAGATGATGTCCAAATGAGTCAGATAACATTACAGTAGTTGCTGATGTTGAGACTGTTAAAGTGTAATTAATAATTTGGACAGCAGTGGTTATCACTGTCATAAACTCTAGGAGCTGAATTGCTGAAGTATAACTTGTACAATTTCAGTAAATTTTAATAGAAAATATGAAACTAAGTTACAGATTTAAAGGTACTGCACAACCACTAAATAAATAACCTTATTTAGCACCGTTCATCACTTAAAATAGTCTGCAGTACTACTTGAGTGAGCTCTTTTTTTGGAAGAAATACCGAGTATTCGCGTTTTAGTATTGAGCTGAATTTACAGTTCTGACCTAGACATTTTGCACTAAAGTAGCTGACTCTATTCTTGTGTCTTTTGTTAACTTGGTCTGTGTCACTGGTGAGTGCTCCTTAGTTTCCTTGCCCACTACTACAGAATGTTTTTTTATATCCCTTATGGCTCTTGCCAAGGCTACAAAAAAGAAAAGCTGTATTTGTCTGCAACCCTAACCCTCCAACTGCTAATGTATGTTTCTGCTTGCTGTACCTTGTTATGGCCGCTTTTCTGCGCAACTAAGTATGTTTGGTGTTCAAAATAAATAAATAAATACATAAATAAATAAATAGGCATTACTGCTAAAATTATCACCAAGCACACCCCAAATTTCAATTATAAACTATGAAAAGTAATCATCAACTAGGAAAGTTATTCAAAATGATGAACATCTTATGAAAAAATAAACAAAAAAGATGCCTAATAAAAAAATGAAAAGAGTAGCATCCATTTCCTAATAATTAATTTACTATTCCTATATTCCATAAATTCTCATAATCTGTATCAGTACAGTTATAGTGATCATAACATCCATGCAATCAGTATTAGTTAATTTCCATATCACAAAATGGGAAGAGATTTTCATTTTAACACACTAGAACACATAAGGGGTGTAAGTTTCTAGTAGGATTACAAAGCCAAGATAGAAATGGTCACCTATTCTAATAGTAGCTTTTCCTTTTCGACCACTTCCCAGAATTATTGTCCTCTTTTTCTGTCGAGCAGTTCTGGATGGTTCCTTTACTGATGGAGAAGTTATCCAATGGTACTGAAAAAGACATAAGAAATACTTAAGTTTCAATAACAGGAAACTTATGAAGATATAGATATTTTTAATTTATTTATTAATTAAAAAAAAGAAACAAAATAAAGCAACATACATAATCAGTAATTCACAATATCATCACCTAGTTGCATATTCATCATTTCTTAGAACATTTGCATTAATTATGAAGATATTTTAAGGGACTAAAACGTTTACAATCTGCATCTGGGACTTCAAATTAAAGAACCACACATTTTCAAAACCAGAAAAGCCAACTGATCTGACTAGAAACTAAATTTAAGATAGCAGAAAAGTGTCTTGACAATTTTATTTCATTAAAAGGAGAAAAAACACAGGTAACTAAAAAAGAAATTCTTCCTAGAAGACTAAAATACAAAATACCTCTGACTTAGCACTCCTTCCATTCTGGAGAACTTTTTTGATAACTGCTTTCATCACAGAATGATCTAAAGTAAATAAAAATTGAAAATGTAGTAAACTATTTTAAGTGAGCGATTATTCCCATTTAAAACAAAAGCCAACTAATTTTTGCTTTTTCCATAAGATTAAAACATCCACTTAACATTAATTATATATGTATTTTCCTCTTTGAATATTCTAACTTCTTCCTCAAAAACAAGATGAAAGTATATCACCTTGCAAATTGCCTCAAATGGCTACTGTCTTGGTGGTAGCAAAGATCAAATCTGCACACTTTGGATCTAAAGTGCATTCAGATACCAGTGGATAGAAAGCCAAGGACCAAGGCACCGCCCAGGCATTTAGTTACCTAATGGGGATCTCAAATTTAACTTAGCCAAACCAAAGTGCTGATACTCCCT
>PVIY010040969.1:0-21988 GCA_004026745.1 Myrmecophaga tridactyla | reverse complement strand
AGAGAAGACAGGATTTAACAAATGAATATGACTACTGAGTCCTTATCAATATTTCTTTAGGCACCAGTGTCTTGGAGCAACTAGAAAGAAAAATCTAAAAGTGTGGAACTATAAGCCATACCAAACTCTGAAATCTGTTCTATAACTAATTGTTGCGATATGCTTTGAAATGTATTGCTTTTTTGTATATATGTTATTTTTCACAATAAATAAATAGAAACAATTCTTTCTAGAAGCACAACAGGGGATGCAGGACAGGGGAGGAGTTTTCTTCATAGTGAAAACCTAATCACGTCTAACATTTTGTATACATATGATAATTTGGTATATGAATTTTCCTGCAACTTGCCTTTTCCACTAAACACAAAGTCTGGAAGTTCTTTACATAGAATGCCATCAATAACATTTGTTGAGGCTTACCATGTGCCAGGCATAATTCTGAGCACGTTATATGTATTACTTAATCCTCATAGCAACCCTATGAAATAGATTCTCTTGTAATTACCCATCTTATGGATAAAGAAACTAAGGCTCAGAGAGTTTAAGTAATTTGCTAAAGGCCATAACACCAGAATTTAAACTTAGGCGGATGGTCTCCAGAGCCTGCAGCCTTAATCACTATATTTTTCCATGTAAGTACTTGAAGACCTAACTTATTAAAAGAAAATAGGCCAGAGGAGCTCAAGCGCTTCCACATAATGGCTACGCCATAATTCAGTCATCCCCCAACTGATGAACATTTAGGTTGTCTAACAACAAACATCACTGCACAAGTCTTAATAATGTTATTATGTGCCTGAAGCCGAAGGAAAAAAGGGGAGGAATTTAAAATATTGGAAAGAGAGGGAATAGCTAGTGAAATGAAGTCTAGGTTCTAACAAGAGATGGGATTGAAGGGTATCCTAGCCCAGCCAGAGGGATTAGCTTCAAATGCGGGAGAACAGGAGGTGCAGGTGAGTGCAGACACAGGTATTCCAGTGAGGGGGCGCAGGGGTGGAGGGCATCAGTTAAGGGTTCATATCTGATGGCCTCAAATTTTTATTCTGTGACTCAGGAGGTGAGAGTGGGTTGCCTGGTGAGAGTGGCATCTAGGAAAAAACTGTGGGGTAAGTGATGAAGGAGGGACTCTGAGGAGAGTTTAGGAGGAAGCTGGCCAGGCAAATAAAGGCCCATTTCCCCTAATCTCACAGATGAAAAGAAAATAAAACATCTTTTTGTGCTGCTGGCAGCCCCTGACAGGCCTGAGCAGCAGCGGGAGGCCGAGGCCAAGCTTGAGCATCTCCGTGGATTTCCACTTCCTGTCCAGCAGAGGGCGCCGAGACACCGACCCAACTTTTCATTCGCTTTCCCACAACCCAGGCCTAGAGTCCCCATTTTCTCTTCCCGAAGTTGCAAAGCCTTTGATTCTAGGAGTAAAAAATGTCTTTTGTGAGTTAGCCATATCCGAAGGAGGAGAAAGTCTTTGAGTAGCCCAAAGGCTCACATTTGCAAAGAAAGAATTTAATTATGCTTCTGAGCGCTAATTTTACTTGTTCCGGTCATGAGACCTCCTCAAGGAAGAGATAGAAGAGTAGAGTACAAGACCGCCATCACTCAGGACCTCCGGTGTGGCTGGGGATGCTTCAGGCGCTGCCTCATTTCCTTCTCACAGCCACCTCGAAATCGTCATTATTATCACCTCCATTTTGCAGACTAATAAACGGAGTCTCAGGTTAAAGAGGTTACCTGATGACCTTAGGCCGGAAGTACCCAGAAGGCTCCGCCTGACCTCTTGCTAAACTGCCTTTCTATTGGATTGGAACCCATTACCCATCATTCAACAGGGCCGTGCTGGGAACGCCCATTCTGGGGAGATGCTCTAAGGAGAGGAACCGATGCCAGGTAAGTTTGGAAAATCTGCAAACCTTCCTTGGGCATATCAGCATACTGGAGAATCTGAAGAGTCAGGTAGCAAAGAAACCTGTTGTTCAAACCCAACATTCCTCAGATTTGTCCAAGAACTTTTTTTTTCTCACAGCAGCCAATATCCACAAAACATACGTTGTGAAATGCCGCAGTTGGCCTTGCCCTCGTGGCAGGGATGGGATTGGTGGTCCTTGGGTAGCTGGGTGGAGACTGGAGTAGAGGGAGAGGTGAAGGGTGAGCAGACTGAGGCAAGAAGACCAGTTAGAACAGTTAGGAGATTCCTCTGCCCCTTGGCCTAACAGGGCAATGGCCATGGAAGGTGAAAAGGAGGGGACGAACTGAAGACCAAATCAGGATATATATTGACGGTTTGGCGGGCGATAGGATTAGACATAAATGGGAGGCGTGTAGCATGGTTTCTGAGTTTTGGCTGGAGCAACTGAGCAACTTGTGGATTCCCCAAGATGAGGAGCTATGGAGAAGAGTTTTGGATTTGAGTTGAGATGTCTGCAAAACAGTCATTTGGAAGTGAGAAACATGGGTCTGAAACTTAAGAGAGAGAGTTTGCAGCTTGAAATACAGATTTTTTTAAATAGAATTTTATTTTCTAAAGCAAATTATTTAAATTTTATTCATATGGAAAAAAGGAAATACATGTAAACAAAAGGATAAAAACTAAAATCACTAAACAAAAGCTGAAAGCATAATTCCATTGCTCAGAAATAACTCCTGTTAACATCTTTGGAATATACCTCATCTTTTTCTACCTTTTTTTATGCATGTAAAAGTAAATTTAAAGTTGTGGATCAAATACTATATATGGAAATAGGGAGTTGACATTTCAGGGGTAGTTGGAAGAAAAGGAGCTTACAGACAGAAAAGGAAACCCAAAAGAGGGACATGTTGCAACAGGAAGCCCAGTTTCTGGAAGGAGGAAGTGGTCATGGATAGAGCAAGTAGGGTGAGACCTGAAGTGGACATTAGCAGCCAGTTGGGAGGTCACTGGTGAGTGCAGTTTCAGTGGAGTAGAGAGAGGCTAACCCAGATTATTATGGGATGAACGAATGTGGGGGAGGGGAATGGGGCAGCAAGGGGATTTCTTGGGTGAAGGATCAAGGGAAGGTTTTGTTGTGTTCAGAACTAGATACTTGAGCCCTGTAATAGATAGTCTGTAAATACTGCTGGGAACACCTCTCATCCATGTATATACCTCCTACCAAGAGGTGGAGTCTGAGTCCCGTCATCTTGAAACTGTTCTGCCTTCATGACTTGCTTTGACCAATAGAATTTGGCAGAAGTGGTATTCCAGGTCTTCCAAACTCAATCTTTAAGAGTATTGGCAGCTTCCTCTTTCTCCCTCTTAGAACCCAGCAGCTCTTCTGTCAGGAAGTCTAGGCTGTCCTACTGGAAAGATAGGCCATGTGAAGAGACCCTGGAAGATGAGACCCCACATGGAGAGAGAAGTTTTCTTGGACATTTTAGCTTCAGACAGGCTTCCAGATGAGAGAAGTCACATGAGTGACCCCAGTCAGCATTGCATGAGGTAGAAGAATTGCCCAGTGAACCCAGAAAATCATGAGAAATAATCAATTGGTGTTTTAAACCACCAAGTGGGGTCGTTTGTTAAGCAGCAATAGATACCTGAAACAGTACCATGTTTATGGACTGAGTGGGAGGGGCCCTGGGGAGGAAGCCAGTTCATGGCAGAAGAGGAGTAACAGATGGAATGAGTTTATCCAAGAGACCAAAGGGCTGGCCCTGGGCAGAATGAGGGCTGCCTCTTACTGTGACACAGCATAGCAAAGGATAATAATGCCATAGAAGTGTTACAAGGTGGGGAGGGACTGAAGCTGGGGACTCCCCATTCCCCCTGTTTCTGCTATCTTTGTGGACAAAGAAGGTGGTCCTTATTAAGAGTCAAGTACCAGGATCGAGTGGGGTGTAGGTGAGCTCTGGGGCTTGGTTCCATGAGAAAGACCACCAACAAAAACATGAACCCACAGGACACAGAGCACCTGGCAGGCCTGAGCTCACCTGCCCTTTTGGATAAATAATGCAGTGGACAGAAGGACACAGAGCTGTAGGAGATTTTGATTCACGTGCTGACTGTCCGTGGCTGGTCCTGTGACTTGGGGCAAGTGACTTCCCTTCTCTAAGGGTTGAACTAAATTAGTGATTCTCAACCTTTATTGGGTCATGGATTCCCTTGACAATCTAATAAGAGCCCACAGATATAATATTTTAGATACATAATACATAGTTTATCTCTTCTCCACCCACTGGAACATAAACTCCATGAGAGTAAGGTTTTGTTTTTTTGTCTTTGTCTGCTTCATTTATTGCCATAGACTAGAAAAATGCCCCAAACGTGGCAGATACTCGATAAATACTGATGAATGGATTTTGGGAGGACATCCCCAACCCCCTCTCCCCCAGCACATGTACGCCTGAAGTTAGCCCAGGTTCAGAACCCAGGAACAAGATGAATTCTTCCTGTTCTGACATTCTCAAGAGTCTGAAATGAAATTCCACCCCATGCCCTCCCCCGTGTAGACTGTGTCACTCTAACAAAACCAAACAAAACCCCACCCTTGCACTCAGAATATTTGCATGTCCTGATGTCCCTGATGTGAGGGTTACACTTGTTCCTCCCAAGGCGAGTATTGAGGGGACCTGGGGGCACTGCTGCTGCGGGGCAGGGAGACCCCGTCCCTCTCAGGAGCTGTCACACCTCACACCGGGGTTGGTAGGTGGGGTGGGGGTAGAGATTGGGGGATTGAGATGGCTGTGTCAGGTTTCAGAGCTCACCAGAGCAGGCGTGGCCCAACCTCACCATCGGCTGTCAGGCATTTTCCCACAGGGAGACATGGGTTTCGCCCCCTGGGGGCCTCTTCATCTGACACGTCCCTGCAGCCACAGCGCCTTTGCTGACAACTCCCCATTAATCCCTACGAAGGGGGGAAGCTCAGCGGCACCCCGCAGTCTCTCCTCTCATACCCCCCCCCAACCCCACTAGGAAAAAGCACCCAGAGACCTCTCCCCTAACCCTTTTGACTCTCCATGAGCTCCTTAGCCCCTGGGAGGCTCGGTCTCCACATCTATGAAACGTGCACAGTAATACTGACCACAAAGGGCTGCCCTCACAGATGCCTGACGCGGCGCTTGGTCCCTTGCTGCCCCTTCCCTGACCCACCCCAAGCAGGTGTCCAGGCCGGGCCTCGGCCTCTTCTCTCTAGGAGAAATGATACAGCCGGATTAAAACAAAAGCAAAAACAACCGACGAGTAGTAATGGAGGTCGTAATAATAGACGGGACCAAAGTTCAGGGGTCGCGGAATTGACTTCAGAGTCTGGCCCTGGAAAACTGGAGGTGGAGGTGAGGGGAGCCCCCAGCCTTTCCGCTACCTAGCCCGGCTCCTGGCGTGACCCACCCACGGGATTTATGCGCTTCTCTCTGGCCTCCAGGCTTTGCGCTCCCAGCGCCTGTCGCCGAGGTCCTGGCTCCCAGTTTAGCTCATAAATCTGCTTCACACAGAGGGTGATAAATCACCGGGCCATGGGGGGACCCCCCAGCTCCCTGCCCCCCTTCTGAGAGAGTGGGGCGGGGCGGGGGGGGGCGGTCGCAGGAAGCCGCTGGGACGGGGTGGGAGGGGCCGCGCCCCAGGCCCGCCCACTGCGGCATGTTAATTACAGGTCAGTGGGGCCTGATTTATGGGCGGGCGGGCTTCGTCCTGCGGAGGGGCCCGGCACCTAGGGGAGCCAGAAGGGAAGAGGGTGCGCGGGAGACTAGAGAAGCTCGCAGGTTCTGAGGGTCTTTTTCAATAACAGCCTTATAGTAATAAACTGTGGCATGTTTATATTTAAATAAAATATAAACGTCATAGCGGCAGTAGCTAATATTTATTGATTCACTGTCGGAGCTGTGCTTAACACTGTATTAATTCATTCATCAAATAGTTATTGAATACCTATTAGGTGCCAGGAATCTTACGTATTTTATCTCATGAACTTCCCCAAACAGCTCTGCAAATTTTTCATTATAGTTCCCATTTTGCAGATGAAACCAAAGCAGGAAGCAAGTGACTTGTCCAAGGTCACACAGGCCAGTGAGTGGTGGATCCAGGACTTACCCCCGTCCAGCCGTCCCCAAAGCTTAAACTTTTCTCACTAGATGATCTTGCCTCTTTGCTATCGTTTGCTTTACTGTCATCCTGCCGCACCTGTGAGCTGTGTAACCCACAGCAAGTGCCTTAGTCTCTCTGAGCCTCCGTTCTCATTAGCAAAAGAGGAACTCTGCCCTACCTACCTCACAGGAAGTTATAAGGGTCAAAATAGAATGAAGCTTATGAAAGTGTTTTTAAAATCATCTGTAAAGCTCTGTAGGAAGTATATTTACTAGTTAAGGTGATGTTGGGTGACTGTAATATATAAATTCCCAAATCTCAGTGGCTTAAACATAAAAGTTTCTTGCTGAATTATCCGGGTTGAGTGTTTCTTGCTAGGTGGTTTTCCTGGGCGACCCTTCACCAGGCAGTGATGAGAGGCCAAGCTCCTTTCCCACATGTCTCTACCATCTTCAGCTTGTGATTCTCATGGCTGTATTGAGGGTAGCCTCTGAGGTGTGGAGACTGCATATAGGAATTTCTTATGGGTAGGCTTGGAAGGGGCCTACATAATTTCTGCTCACATTCCACAAGAGAACTCAGAAACTGCAGGAAAGGCTGGAAAATGGCATTTAACTTTTGTATTCATCATCTATTGCTGAGTGCATGGATGGTTCAGTGGTAGAATGCTCCCCTTCCATGTGGGAGACCCGGGTTCAATTCCCAGACTATGCACCGCCCTTCCCCCCCCCAAAAAAAAACCTAGATACATTAACTATTGCTGTGTAAAAATTACCTCAAAGCTTGCTTGCTTAAAATAACTGTTTATTAGCTCACAGTTTCTATGAATCAGGCGTTTATGAGCAGCTTAACTGCTCCTGCTTTACACATGTGGAGTATACCTGTGAATTCTAGAACGTTTTCTGCAGCCATTTTGCCACCATGAGGAAAGCCATCCTGAGAAAGAAACACACATGGAAGCGAGCAGCGTTGAAACAATCACAGAGGAATAATCATGGAATTAGACAAAAGGATTCTAGAATTCCTGTGGAAGTGTAAAGAGCCAGGAACACCCCAGATAATTCTGAAAATCAGCAAGAAGGTGGAGAGATTGCCCAACCAGACAGGAATTAAGCAAAATGGCTGGAGATGACATAGGAGGGCTGTGGCTTTACAAATCATTGGAGACAGAATAAACTAATCAACAAATGGAGTTGGAAAAATTGGCACCTGGGTTCCAATAATAATGAAAAAAAATAATGACAACAATTACAATAATAATGGCCACCATGTAATGATTTTATTGCTACCTACAAAGTGCTAGAAATGTGCACTTGATTTATCTCATTTTATCCTTGAATCAGCTCTACAAGGTAGGTAAAATTATTTATTATTTCCTCTTGATAGATGAGCAGACTGAACCTCAGGATGGCAGAGATGGTTCTTTGACACTGCACATAGCCCTCAGCCTCCTGGGCACAGGGTTGGAGCCTGGTGCGCCCCACTCTCCAATAGCTGAATCCTGTCCTGAGAATTCCTGGCCCTGAGCAGCCAGGAATAGAGGATGCCTCCTAGGAGGCAGAGTCCTCCATCCATACCAAATCACCCCTGGCATCACTACACCTCCCCCTGCCTCCCCCTGAGGCAGATCCAAGGCCGATTAGACCCTAGTTAAAAGCACAGGATTCTCTTTGTCATTTATTTAATGAGAAGCCAATCACCAGATCATTAGTGGGTGGAAGTGATGAGTTTGGTACTGGGGAGGGTGGAAGGAGGACGCTCTTGGTTATCTGGTTGATTTATAGGTGCAGTGGTCAGGCTGGCTGGGGAGAGGAGACAAGAGGCAGAAAGAGGAGATAATATTCATGGCACATATGAGGAGCCGGGCCCTGTGCTGAGAGCTTAACATCCACTGTTCTATTTAAATCTCAAAACTCAGATGAAGCTGTACTATTATAATACCCATTTTACAGTCAAGGAAACTGAGATTAAAGAGAGGCTAAGCATCTTGCCTGAGGCTACATAGCTAATAAGTGGTGGTCTTATTCCAGAGCCCAAATAACCATTCTGCCAATCAGTGCTACAGGCACGGTGGAGTTGAGTGCAGGTGAAGGGTCAAAATATATTCTGACTTCAGACCAAGAAGGAAGCAAACTGTCAGGAAGTGCCTGAATGAAGGATGTTCCTCTGTGGGCTAGCAATGGGGCAGGGGAGAGAGCCACATGTGTGTATGAGCTCGGAGAAAGTACCCCTGAGGAACCGTCTGCCAGAAAGAGGATAACAATAATAAGTAAATATTATTAAGCACTTACTATGTGCCAGGCACTGTGCTAAGGGTTTTCTGTTCATAGTGTCATTTAACACACACAACTCCCCTCTAAGGCAGTTACCATTATCATCTCCATTTTATAGATAAGGAAATTGAGGCTCAGAGAGATTTGAGACCCAGGTCTCAAAGCTGGTAAATGGCAGATACAGCGACTTGTTTGGGAATAAGAGAGGAGGAAAAGGATGGCTTTTTACTGTCTGTTCTGCATCATCAGGATTCTTGGTTGTAAAAAACAAAATCCAACTTCGTTCACATTAGCAGAAGAAGTTATGGGGTAGCTCTGGGGTGGCATACAGGACTAATGGTCCCCAGCCTCATCTCCCATCAACTTTGGTGTTGTATTTCATTGTTTGGCAAAGTCAGATCACTCTCTTTTCCTCATTATATATGATGGTTTATACTTCAGGAGTTGGTACATGCTGTTCCCTCAACTTTCCACTCCTTGTTTGCTGAGCAAACTCCTTAGAAATCCAGTTCAGGCATTGATGACCTCCTCTGTAAAACCTTTCCTGACCCCTCAGAGAAGTTCATACTCCATCCTCTGTACTACTTCCAAACTTGAATATTCATTTATTTCATGATATTGAAATCGTTTGTTTACAAGCTAGCCTTCTTCCCTAGATGGCAAGCTCCACAAGGGTAGGAATCATGTCAGTTTGTCATCGAATTTTCAAGACCTGAAAAACAGTAGAAGGTGCTCAGTAAATATTCAGCTTAATTGGCCAGGAAAGGCTTGCTGAAGTTAAGAGCAGATGAATGAAAGAAGTGAGTTTCAGTGGTCTGGGAGGTGGGGGACAGTGAGAACCAGACTTCCAGTTTATGCCAGCTGAGAGTGGAGGCAGGGAGTGCTGATTCCTCTTTCAAGAGGCTGGGAGATGAAAGAAAGGAGAGAAGTCATCAATTCCAAGATGTACTCATTTGGAGTAAGCAGGCTAAGCATATTTGCATCTCCAAGGAAAGGGCCAGTGGAGGGGGGTTGCTGAAAAAACTGACGGAGGGACAGTTGGTGTGGCAAGGACCCCAGAAGCGATGGCAGGAAAGGAGAAAGAGGAGGGCATGCCGCCCAGAGCACAGGAAGGGATAACCGGTGGTATGGGTTACCCCCCAAAATATGTTCAAGTCCTAACCCCCAGTACAACAGAATGTGACTTTATTTGGAAATTGAGTCATTGCAGGCGTAATTACTAAGATGAAGTCATGCTGGAGTAGGGTGAGCCCTTAATTCAATTTGAATGACATCCTTATAAGATGAAGAGAAGACACACAGACTAATAGACCCAGAGGGAAGAAGGTCATGTGAAGACAGAGGCAGAAAGATGAAGTTAGACATCTATAAGCCAATGAACACTAAAGATTGCCAGCAAACACCAGAACTAGAAGAGGCAAGGAAGGATTCTCCCCCACAGACTTCAGGATGGAATGCCACCCTGTTGACAACTTTATTTCAGTCCAGCAATAATGATTTTGGACTGCTGGCCTCCAGAACTGTGAGACAATGTATTTCCATTATAAGCCACCCAGGTTGTGGTATTTTGTGACAGCAGCCTTGGGAAACTAAGCCTTCCTAGGGAGGGAGGAAGGCTGCTAAGACAAGAGGAAGGAGAGGGATCCTGCCTGGAGAGCAGGGAGGTGGAGGTGGTTCCTCATTCAGCCTACAGAGGCAAAGAATGTGAAATGCTTTTTTTCTTTTTTTTTTTTTTTGCATATTCCAGACTTTATTAATCAGCTGCTGCTCTCCAAACCAAGGTGCCTAAAAGATATGGCCAGAGCCACTGTCGCTGGCTCCTGGTGCCCTCCATGGCACCCAGGCTGAGGCCTTTTCTTTTGTTTTTAAAGATCCAGGAAGTGAGGGAAGGAAAGAAATATTTAATGGCTTCTCATCTCCAGCCAAGTAAAAGCCAAGGACATGGCAATGGCCTATGAGCCCCCTCCCAAAGTTGGCCTCTTCCTCTGCCCCACCTTGCTATTCCTGGAACTTGCTAGACACCCTCCCGTCCCTTTGCACATGCTGTTCCCTCTGCCTGGTAAGCTCTTTTCCAAAATAGCCACAATGACCTGTTTCCTTCAAAGTGTCACATGTCACCTTCTCAAGTGGGCCTTTCCTACCATGTCCCTACCCCTGCCACCCCACATACACTTTCTATCTTCCTAGTGTTATTTTTCTCCAAAGCACTGATCACCTTTGAGTACATTTCTGATAGTACTTATTATATACCATGTTGTCATTTTTGCTCTCCCCACTAGAATGTGTCCTCCATGCGAAGGGTTTTTTGACTTTTCTATTGTAGTGTGTAGAACAGCAAATAAATATTTGTTGAATGAAGAAATGAATGGGGCAGATCCTGAGCTTGAGCCCAGATGTGCCGGGTGTCAAAGCCCTTGCCATTTCCCCGACAGTAAGCCTGTCTCTAAGATGAAATGCTGTGGGTCTTGCCGGGAGAGAAAGAAAGCTGGACCTTGTGGCATAATCGAGTTCTCAGGACCCGTGGGCTCCGTTTCTCCTGAAAGCCGGTCCCTCAGTCGCCTGCTTTCTCAGCACGGTGGGAGTTCTTCCTCCCTCGGGGGGAGCGACGCCGGAACTTCCAGAAGAAAAGCAGGAATTCCTGAAATCTCTGAAATCCAGGCCCAGCCGAGCGGTAATAGGCACCTTCCCGGCTGCCAGCGGAACCTCCTGGCCCTAAATCACTGCAGCCCCTCCTGCCTCCCCCTTCCTGCGGCCTCCTTCCTCGCGGGAGAAGCGGTGCTCCGGGGCAGGGGCGGGCTCCAGCCGGCGGAGGGGCGGGGCGGCCGCAGCTGCAGGTGCCGCGGAAATGGCTCGCCCGCCGCCGGCCTTTGAAGTCGGGCCCCGCGCGCCCCCGGCGCAGCGCCGCCACCGGGCCCCGCGGAGGGACAGGTCCGGGGGACGCGCGGCCGCTGAGCAGTTTAATCCGAGGGCAGGGGAAGAGGGGCTGCCGGGGCGGGCCGCTCTTCTCGGGAGCCCCGGCCATTTGTCAGGAGAGCGTGGCCCCAGAGTTACTCATTCGGAGCCGCCCACAGCGGCAGGTGGTCATTTCATGCAAGTGCGGGGAAGGGATGGGGCGCAGGCGGGTCCCGGAGGAGGTTGAGGCCTGGAAATGCCCTGAAGCGCGGGAAGGGGGAAGCCTCCGCTGCTCGGCGGAAGGGGTGGGAGAGCCGGCGCGGTCCCGCATTGGCAAACTTGTGGCGTTTGGGCGTTTTCTTTGCTTTCACTAGTCTCATCTTAATGTCGATTTGAGAGTTTATGTTAGGAGCTCAGTAGAGACATGTCCCCCAGTGATTTTCTATTAGTTTTCTTCCTTTTGGACCCATGGTTGTTTGTTGAATTTACCCTCCATTGAATGTAGAGGTGGGATGTTCTAAAGTTGATGTGCAAAAGAAAATCGTGTATAGGCAAAATTATCCTTGAAAGGCCCTTGCATTGCTCATAAAATGCAGTCTAGGAGGCATTATGTATATAACACTGAACAGTTATTCCTATGCAAGCTAAAATTTAATAACTACTGTGCTAGATTCTGGAAAAGCAAATATATATCTTTCTGAGTATTCAAACAACCTTGCGTTTAACACAGTTTTTAATTTAGTGGATCTAGGGTGGAGCTCAGAATGTGTGACTTTAGGAGATTTCTGGGTGCTGTGTTTGCCTCTAGGTGATGGAGATGGGTGGGCCACTTTAAAGCGTAGAACCTTGGCTGCAAGGTTTACTTCCTTCTGTTTTAATATTAAGCCTCTATAAGCTTTGCTCATATTAATACATGTGTTTGTGTGAAAGCCCACAACTCTAGATCTAGCATTTAGTAGGTGCTCTTGAGTGTTTGCTGGATTTAAATGTAAAGCTTGCTTGATTAGACCATTGTGGAATTTTCAGAATTTCATGAATATCTTAATATCAGGAGTAGCACCATTTATTCAACATTCAGCAAATATTTCCTTGCTCCTACTATGTGCCAGGCCCTGTGCTAGTAAGTGAGGACATAGAAGTGACCTAGATGTGAACCAGCCTCATGGTCTAGTGAAGAAAACTATCAGACAGACATGAAAGTACAATATATTCTGCTAAATTCTAAAATGGAATTAAGAAACGCAGAAGAGAAGCCCTGTGAGGGAGGGCTCAGGGCAGGCTTCACAGAGGAGGAAAGGTTAGCAAGCTTCTGAGGCTGGCGACCCCACTGCAGGACCTGAACTTAATCCAGAACTCTTTCTGCTGAACCAGGCAGGCAGGGGCCTGGATCAGTCCCAACACATGCATGCAAGGAGCAGCAGGCTGGTCCTGAATCCCCACAGGCTACTCCTGGCTCACTATGCCCTGGCTCAACTGCAGGAGAGGGAGGCAGGTGAGCCCAGGGCCTGGGACTTCTTTCTGGTGCTCTCCCTGGAATCTTAGCATCCATGTTCAGCTAGGGTCAGCCAGAATCAGAATTAGCCAAGGAAACTCCATGCAGTAACTCTCAGTCCCAGCAGGCCGTTGGTTCAGCTAGTCCAGTCCTCTCCTGGCTTCCAGCCCATAGTCGCTCCTGCGTGTCTTCTCTCCATTTGGGGGAGCCTCCCTTCTCTCTCCTCTCCCCACCCCTACTCCTGCCTTCCAAATTCTCACTGTATCAGCCTAAGTGGTTTTTTTTAAAAATATACTTAGTTGAAACTATTTAACATTTTAAAGGCTTCTGTTTCAAAGGGCAGATTTGGGGCCTCTAATAGCTAAGGGCTATAGGTGTGGCTGTGGGGGGTCCTCAGCCAGGAACACAGGTCCAGCCCAGAGTAGTTAAGAGCTTGGTCTTTGACTTGGATCCCCACTAACTGATTTGAAATCCTGGTTCAAGCCATGGCCCAGACCTTTGACTTGGGGCAAGTTACTTTATTCTAAGTCTCAGTTTCCAGTCTGTAAAATGGGTATAATAGGGCTTTCCTTATAGGTTGCTGTGAGGCTAAGATAATGTATTTTAAAAGCACTTAGTACAATGCCTGCCCTATAATCAGTTCTCAGTGGAAGTCAGTGCCAATATTATTAAGATTATTATTGTTATTAATTATTACTAAGTAGTATCCTGTCCATGGTGAGACTGAGTTCTTGTAATGCTGAGTCACTGGAGGAAGGGAAGGCCCTGGAAGCAATTTAAGCTTGTTTATCACCCGTCCAGTGGGTCCCCTCAGCTCCTGCATGGCTCCAGGCAGATTCTCACCTATGGGTGGCTGTCCTGGAGATCTATGGGGAAGGCAGGTCCTCTGTCCTTCCCTGGATGGGAGGGTGAGGCTTGCCCATCTACTCCCTCATAAGTCATGGGTCTCTGGTGAACACCACAGGTAAGGTAAAGCCTTGGTCACACTCAGGCTTAGGAATCACAGTCCTCTCAAGATAACCAGATACAGTGTTTCTTGAAGCCCCTATTCTACCGGGCTTCATATCAGTGAGTTCTCTGAGATTTTCCCAAGGTCATGTCTTTGAAAATGACAATCAGGTACCCAGGTGAGTTTGGATCCAAAACTGCTCCTTCTCACCACACCACTCTGTCCTACACTGAGGGCTGGCTTCATGGGCTTGTGACCTGAGCAGGGACAGAGGGCCCCAGGCTTAGAAGTGTAACACTTCTTCAATAAAGCAGACGCCTTCCACTCAGCGCTGAGGGTTGTCTCCTGAGTCGTGTGCTGTGTGCTATGTGTCTGTGTGACTGGCTCAGTATGGCCGCTTACCCCCAGCCATCAGCTACCCAACATAGAAGGGCCCTGTGCTTGGTTTACAGCTCTGCCATTGCCAGATCTTATATTTTTAATAATTCTGAAAAGGGGCCCCACATATTCATTTCACACTGGGCCCTGAAAATTATGTAGCTGGTACTGCCTACACACTTTCCTAGTAAGGATGTTCTTCCTTGCAAAGAGAAGGAAACTGACATACAGAGAGGGAAACGCGATTGACACAAGCTTACATAGCAAGCACAAGGCAGAACTAGAACTAAAGGTCCTGACCCCCAGTTATATGTCCAACTGTATCCTCAATGGAGGCAGTTCAGAAAGGAGCCGTTAGGGACAGGGGATGGGGTTGAGGGTCTGGCCCACCAAACTGCCACTTCCACCTGTTCCTTCTGGGGCTCAAAGGCCCACCTTTGAGTTCAGGAGCCAGACATCTCAGATGAGCTAGGCAAGGCCCTGAGAAGGCCAGTGACCCATCTCTTTCTAGCGTGACATCGAGGGGCTAATGGATAAAGGAGAGTGGGGACTGACTGACTCCTCTTTGTCCTGACTCCTATTCCAGCTCTGGGACCCAGAGAGATGGACTGACGTCTGTCACTTGAGCTGGATGGGCAGACATGACAACTCAGATATCCATGATTCACAATTTTTATGTGAAGAATCCTGTGTGAAGTGTGTATGTGTGTGATTGCATATGCTTATGTGGGTGTGTGCTTTGGGGAAGGTGGGGAACAGATTTAATAGAGAAAAAAAGCATTCTATTCTAGGTGCTTTCACTCATTTTTCATTCCACATATATTGCAGATTTGGAAATACAAATGCCCTGGAGATGCTTACAATCAGTGGGCAAGATGAACTATAAAATAATCACAAAGAAATACATACATTCTGTTCCCTGTTACCCTGTTCTCCTCCTCCATGAAGAAATTCCGTTTCAAATAATGGGGTTATTGTATGCTTTTTAGAGAAAAGGATACAAACCACATACCCATCCCAGCCAATGCCTTGGCATTTAGATTGTGGCTAGGAATGAAATTGATCTCAACGTGCTCCAGATAACTCAACTGCTGATGCCTGAAGTTCCACTGTTAGGGGCTCTTAAAGTTTAAGCATTATTCTCTAGGATTAAGCATTATTCTTTTTCAGAGACCCTGGACACCCAAAGATGCCCCTGACAGGTAACAAAGGGGAGCAGAGGGCAAAAGGCAATCCTTTACATCTTCCTCTGCTGCTGCCTCACCCGGCTCCGCCTTCAGAAGGGGAGCCAAACGGGGGTAGTGTAAGGCCCAATCACAACCCAATCCAGCTACTCAGCCTCACTCTGGTAGCTGAAAATGCCCAAGGCTAAAGGCCCTTCTTACCTGCAGGGCCCAGCTGTGTCCCCTATAAGAGCTGCTCCTCTCCTATCAGCCCTCCTGGAACAGTAATGCGTTTCTCAATGACAGCTCTCTGACCCCTGGCCTCCAGTACAGGACTTGACAAGAACTTTCAGGGTTCTTGAAACACACCCAACTGGCCATCACTTGCAAGCCTATCATCAGCTCTGTTGCCCAGAGGCCAAATCTGGCACTCTACCTGGGGTCAGGAGGAAGAATGTGGAACCCAGTCAACCCAGAAGGGCCTGGGAGTGAGGAAGAGGGAGTTCTCTGTGAAGGCTGGAGCACTGCCCTGGGCGTGGCCAGCTGCCCGCCTGGTCCCCGTGTACAAGAATCTGCACGCTTCCTTCCTTGCTCGCTTCCTTCCTCTTGGGTCCTCCCTTTCCAACCTACCTGGGGGCAGGTAATAAAGCAGGAGGAGGGAGACAGATGGATGGGGAGGGACGGGAGCCACGTGGTGCCATAAAGCCCAGCTAGAGAGGGCCCGCCAGGGGAGTGTCCAGCCTGACAAGCCAACGCTCAGAGGGTGCACAGTCAGCTTCTCTAACTGGAGCAAAGGGGCCTGGGAGAAGGCCATGCTCCGAGGTGTGTCAGGACCAGGCCTCAGGGGCCTGAAGGGGGCCGAGGGCCGTCCCGAGGACTTGAAGAACTCTTGCCTGGAGGCCGGGAGGGATTTGGGGGCGCTGAAGCAGAGCGGTGCCCCCCGCAGCCTGGGCGAGGCAGAGGAGGCGGAGGGCAGGAAGCGCGCCCGGCCGGCGCGGTCTAAGGCGCGGCGCATAGCGGCCAACGTGCGGGAGCGCAAGCGCATCCTGGACTACAACGAGGCTTTCAACGCGCTGCGCCGAGCCCTGCGGCACGACCTAGGCGGCAAGAGGCTCTCCAAGATCGCCACGCTGCGCAGGGCCATCCACCGCATCACGGCGCTCTCCCTCGTCCTGCGCGCCAGCCCCGCGCCCCGCTGGCCCTGCGGGCACCTGGAGTGCCACGACCAGGCCGCGCGCGCCGCGTACCCCGAGAACGCGGGCTCCAGCCCCCCACGACCCGCGCCACCGCCCGCCCGGCCCAGCCTCGCGACCCGGGACGCTGCCTGCTCCTTCGTGCCGCCCGCGCTGCGCTGCGCCGCTTGCTCCCCGCACGCGCTCTTGGGAAGGCCCAGGGCGGCGGCCGAGGCACCCGGCGTGGCCCAGGCCTTCGGGGGAGGCTGGCGCCGATGTCCCGGGCCTCCGTCTGCCGGGTCGCTTCCCTGGCCGCGGAGCTACCTGCGAGCGGGGCTGGGCTACCAGCACTCCTGAGCCGGCGCCGAGGGAACCGAGGGAACCGGCAGGCCCGAGGGGGTTGGCCCGGCTCGGGGGAGTGGCGGGACGACTGCCTAAACCTCGTAGCTTTACCAGTGGAAGAAATGCAGAGGCTGGGACCGCCCTCCCCACGTGTCGGCCTGCGGTGGCAGGTGGGAGGAAGGAGCAGGGCCCTGCTTGGCTCTTACATTTGGACCCATTGAACTCTTCTAGGAAAATGACCTTTGCGTTTCTGTGCCTGGGCCCTATTTTCTCTTGCCGCCCTTAGGAGAATGGGGGACTTGTGTGTGGCAGTTGGGTGGGCCTCCGGTGTGGCTGGTTGGCAGTGTGTGGTCCCCTGCCTGCGCTGCTGCACAGGCAGTCAGAAGCAGCCAAATAAACAGGAAACACTGTCATTTCTGGTCTGCTACCATGACTCCTCTGGGCCCAGTGTCCCAGGGTGGTAAGAAAGCCTGGGGGACCTCCGACCTGGGAGCCCAGTCCCAACGGTCAGGGCTTAAAACTCACAGGTAGGTACGTGGGAGCGCAGGTTGGTGGCAAGACTCCAGGTGTGGCTGAGCACTGAGGGGCAGAAGGGAAGGAAAGAGGCATCCAGAGATGACACTTCCCCCTGTGCCCCGGGAGTGGGAGAGGATATTATATGGAGATGGGAGTGAAAGGGGTTGGGAGCCTAAGGATGTGACCAGCCTCATTTCTGGACATTCCTGCAGAGCTGCTGTCTGCAGTGAGCCACAGTGAGTCCACAATGAAAGCTGAGTCTGGGCCAGTCTCAGGGAGGGAAGCTGCGGGAGAGGCCAGGGATTGGGTATCAGTAATTCCTGCCTATATCCTGAGTGATGGAGGATGGCACTCCCAGGGAAGATGGGCCACTGCAACCAGGGCTGCTATGATGAGGAACAACTTGGAATCCAGGAAAGATTACAGGAAAGAGGTTGAAGGAAGAGAGGCACCGGCCAAGGCTGCTGAAAGAGTGGGAGGCACAGCCAGCTGCCCCACCCTCTGACCCCTGCCACGAGAAGTCTGGAGAGCTCCCCTGCATCTAAGGTGGACACCTCTGAGCCAGTGTTTGGCCTCACTCAGGCTGACAGGGTTGATGTGTCAGATGCTGCTTGCTAGGGGCTGAGGACTTCCTGGCCTCAGACCGCAGGGCTCTCGCCAGCTGGAGGGAATAGTTACCCCCACAGCCAGCTCAGAATGGGGGAACCTGCAGAAGCTGTAGAAGACACTGTTAGTCAAAGACCCAGGGGTGAGGGTATCCCAGTGGAGGTGTAAGAGCTATCATTGATTCACCCTTGGTCTCCTCTGTCCAGCCCATGAGCTCTAGAGCTCCCAGGATCACAGTCAGGACAGGGGTTTACAGCACACACCCCATGAAGGCTTTGGATCTGGGTCAGATCCAGCAAAATGCAAGGCTCTGGCCCCAGCCTTGCTCACCGAACCTTCCTTCTCAGCCACTGCCTGGCAGCAGAAAGATCTAGACCAGCCTGAGAGCCAATTCCTGCTCTGCCACTTCCTAGATATATAACCCAGCATGTCACGCAACCTCTCTGAGCCTCTACTTCCTCACCTCTGACATGGATAGTGATTCCAGCTCAGGGCGACCGAATTTTAACATTTGTTCATAATGTACAGATTCTGATATTTAGAAGGTGTTCAACAAAAAAAATTTTTTGTTTGTATATTGTTAAGGTCTTTTGATAGGCCTGCCTGGACAATGCCTGTCGTTGCTTTGGCCTCAGGTTTGTATTCTGTAGAAACACAATAAGATGACCAGCAAAGTTCTGTTTTCCCAAATTAGAAAGAGGAAATGGTTCTCAGCTAGCTGTACTCTCAGCCTGGGGTGGCGAGGGTGCCCCCTGCAGGCGTCAGTGTGAGTGTGTAGCAGATCTGAGCATTCAGTGGGCGGGATCTGAAAGTGCTTGTCTTACCAGCTGAGTGACCTTAGGCAAACCATCTAACCAGTTTGAGCCTTGGGTCTCTTCTTGTGCATCCAGCTCTCAGCATCCTTCATGCTTAGGACTGTGCAGAGGTTAGGGGGCAGAGATGGAGTTAGAGTGGGCATGGACACGCACTGGACACACATGATGTCTTCATCCTCTTCTCCTTCGTTCAGCCTTTACTGTGAGCCAGGACTACTGCATGAGGGCACTGGGGGTACACCTGCCCCCTCCAGGAGTTCATAGCCGAGAGGGTAAGGGAGAAAGAGAGGGAAATGACCTTCAGTTCCCTACATCCACACTAGAGAGCAGCCTGGGCCAGCCAGCTTGCAACAGGAAGAGAGATACATTTGTCCACCTGGACCAGGGCCCGCATCTCACAGCCCCCAGGCAGGTATGTGCCTATAGGAGACTCAGTGCCCTTCCAGAGGCTGCAGCTGGCCCATCTGTTTGCTGCTCTGCAGGAAATGACCCCAGTGTTCCCAGATCTTCATGTCAAAAGTCTGAAACTCCAGTTTTTATGTGAAAATCATTTTTTTAAAAACACATGTTGAGTCAACACTGCACAGCCCAAGCCCACTTTGCATGATGGATATGGCCCATGGGCCTGGGTTATAAGACCTAAAAGGGAACCTGCCTGGGGTAATTGCAGATTGGAGCCCTAAGACCCTGAGCAGCTGGCCCAGGAGGAAGCACCAGCCCTGGAAGCTTGCGCCTTCTCTCTCCCTCTCCCCCTGGTTCCCTCCCTCCCATCCCCCCACAACCCCACAGCACCTTCATCACCACCAAGCTATTAGATGGCCCTGTAAACTAAGCACCCCATAGTAGCAGAGCAAATCTGGGTCCCCAATTCCTGGAATCTTGCCCCTTCAGGCGACCTGGCTGCCAAAGGCTACCCTGGGGGACTCCCTTGTTGAGAAAGGAAAACTTTCTCTGAGTTTTAAGTCAAAAAGGTCCCTTTACATCAGGTTCATTCTGTCCTCTAGGTCAGCGCTGTCCAATAGAAATGTAACGTGAGCCACATTTTAAATTTTATAGTAGGTACATAGTAAAAAAAAAAAAGGAACAGATCAAAATTATTATTATTTTGTATGCTGTATGGCGGGTTCACATTTCATTATTTTTCCATGTGAGTATCCCGTTATTGCAGCACCATTTGTTGAATTTTTGTTATTGCTGTTGTTTGTTTATTTTGCTTGTTTTTTTTTTGGGAAGTGCATGGGCTGGGAATCAAATCCGGGTCTCCCGCATGGCAGGCAGGAATTCTATCATTGAACTACCCTTGCACCCCCTCAAATTACTTTTAATACTATGTTTTATTTACCCCAATATATCCAAAATATTATCATTTCAGTATGTACTCTATATTAAAAAGTATTAAATTATTTATATTCTTTTTTGGGTCACTAATCTTTGAAATCCGGTGTGGATTGTGCTCTGACCGCACATCTCCATTTAGACCAGCCACATTTCAAGTGCTCAGTAGCCATACGTGGCTAGTGGCTACCAGAGTTGCGGGTGGGGTGAGACTCTGGAATTGGACAGAGCAGCAGTGGGTCTTGTAGAGGGACTGAGTCTCTAGCAAGGGGCCACCTCTGGGGTTGAAACACGGAATTCTGGCCATGCTGGATACTGACTCAATTCCCGGGGGTCTCAGAGACCCAACTTGCCACCCTCGGAAGGAGCTTTCCTGTTTAGAAAGGCATTAACATATTTCTGGAAACTCCACGCTGGTTTGAGGTGGGAAAGGGCCTACAGTCTGCGACCCCCACTCTCCATCCCCCTGCCCTGGAAGCCTGCATTTTGAAAAAAAAAGACACAAGGGGTTTCCTTTATTGAGCAAAAGTTCTTAATTTTTAATATAGCTAAATTTATCAAGCCTAAAAATGTGCCCTAAACTATTTCAGAAACTTAATTTGCTTCCAGGTGTCCCTTCAGTTCCCAGTCTGTGGCTTTTTTTGCTCCGCTCCTTCCTCCCCTCTGTGGGCTGCTGTCCCTCTCTGCCGGGTCACAGCCCCACCCCCGGCTCTGCCCCTCGCTGCCTTTGCTGGGAAGCAGCACTTCTGAGTCCAGGTAGGTCACAAGTAAAGCCACGTCTTTCCACTGTTATGGCTCATTTTACTTCCAACTAGTCCCTGGACCGGGACAAGGGATCGATGTCTGATTGGGACAGAGTTTGGAAAGGGTGTGTGCTGGTTTGAAAGGATATATGTACCCTAGAAAAGCCATATTTTAAACAAAATCCCATTTTGTAGAGGCAGAATAATCCATATTCAATACTGTAGGTAATTAGATCATCTCCCTGGAGATGTATTCCAATCAAGAGTGGTTGTTAGGCTGGATTAGGGGAGATGTGTCTCCACCCATTTGGGTGGGTCTTTGAATGGTTTACTGGAGTCCTATAAAAGAAGAAACGTTTTGGAGAATGAGAGATTCAGAGAGAGCAGAGAATGCTGCAGCACCACGAAGCAGAGAGTCCACCAGCCAGTGACCTTTGGAGATGAAGAAGGAAAACGCCTCCCGGGGAGCTTCATGAAGCAGGAAGCCAGGAGAGAAAGCTAGCAGATGATGCTGTGTTTGCCATGTGCCCTTCCAGCTGAGAGATAAACCCTGACTGTGTTCACCATGTGCCTTCTCACTTGAGAGCGAGACCCCGAACTTCATCAGCCTTCTTGAACCAAAGTATCTTTCCCTGGATGCCTTAGATTGGACATTTCTATAGACCTGTTTTAATTGGGACATTTTCTCAGTGTTAGAACTGTAAATAGCAACTTATTAAATTCCCCTTTTTAAAAGCCATTCTGTTTCTGGTATATTGCATTCGGCAGCTAGCACACCAGAATAGGGTGTCTCCATTTCTGGGCCTTGATTTTCTAACCTGTAAAATCAAAGGTATATGAGGAATTCTGACAAATCAACAACAATAAGGCAACCCAACTAAAAAATGGGGAAAGGACTTGAAGAGACATTTCTCCAAAGAAGGTATGCCAATGACCCATGAGCATATGAAAAGATGTTCAACATCATTAGTCATTAAGGAAGTGCAAATCAAAATGGCAATGAGAATACACTCCACACCCACTGAGATGGCTATTATAAAATAATTTTTAAATTTAATTTCCTTTCTATTAGCAAAACAAAACAATATACAAACATGAACATTCTTAACATACAAACATTCCATGCATGGTGTACAATCAGTGGCTCACAATATCATCACGTAGTAGTATATTCATCACCATAATCATTTTTTAGAACATTTGCATCACTCCAGAAAAGAAATAAAAAGAAAAAAGAAAAAACTCACACATACCATACCTCTTACCCCTCCCCTCATTGCCCAG
>PVIY010040968.1:0-21980 GCA_004026745.1 Myrmecophaga tridactyla | reverse complement strand
GGAATTCTTGATCTTTGGCGTCAACCATTTTTCTCTCCAGCCTCATTTCCTATTCTCTTTCTGTACATCTTTTGAAATAAAGATGCTTCAGTTCTTAGTTTCCTTTCCCTCCAACTTGTTTTTCAGCTTCTTAAAATCTGCTGCAGGGCCCTTTCCTGGTTAACCCACCCTACCTTGTTTGTGTTCCAAGTATGTCTTCCCTAAATGTCCTATTTCAGCATGTTCTAACCAAGTTTTGGGTAATTTAATTTTCAATTTAAATAATCTACAGTGACTTGCAAAAGACTGATGGACTTTATTCTCCCAAGTGTATTTGCTTTTTAATGGCTATTCACTTAAGTGAAAAGTAATTTTGCATTGATAGACTGTATATCAAAGATATGGACCTTCAAAATTATACCTCATTTCTACCTTACTTTAGTTCTCTCAGTGTACCACCCCTCCCAAAATCTCAGTGCCAGAGAGAAATGTGTGAAAATCTCCATCTACACTCAAAAAAATTGACCTCAACCCCCAAAATAGGTTGTAAAACATCTAATTAAGCATAATTTTACATAAGGTCTCCTGCCAGTTCTAAGTAAAAATTCAAATAAACATAACTAGATTGTCATGAACCCCTGTAGTAGATATCTATTGCTGTGCAAAAACTTATCTCAGAACTTGGTTGATTGAAACAGAAACAAACATTTATTTTATCACTGTTTCTGTGGGTCAGGCATCCAAGGGCAGCTTAGCTGTATAGCTCTGGCTCAGGGTCTCATGATGTTTTAGTCAACATGTCATCTGGAGCTGCAATCATCTAAAGTTATCAGAAAGCCTGACTGAAGCTAGCCTTGATTGAGGCTCACTCATATGGCTATTAAATTGGTGCTAGCTTTTGGCAAGACGCTTCACCGATGGACTTATCCATAGGGACTCTTGAATGGATGATGATATGGTGACTGGCTTCTCCTGAGCAAGTGACATAAGCAAGAGTAAGGCAGAAGTGGGAATGGCTTTTACAACCTGGCCTCAGAAGTCACAGCTCATAGTTTCCACCACATTTTCTTGATGAGAAATGAATCACTAAGTCCATTCACATTCCAGGAGGGTGGAGGGGGGATTTTATTTTGCCATTTGATAAGGAGGACTATCTAAAAATTAGTGGACATATTTTTAAAACCACCATAGCTTCCATACCCACTTTTTCAGTTTCTCCCAATCTCTGACTATTTCTGAGTAATTTTTTTAAAAATATTTAAGTACTTCAATGTTAAATATTCCCTTAAGCAATAAGTGGTTTTCAAATATTTGTTCGCAATTTTCTTCTTTCCTTTTCCACAAACTTTCTCCATTCCAAGTTACACAGTGTTGCTCAAAAATAAACCTTCTTACATGATAGTAAAAAAAAAATATTTAAGCCCTCTAGCCTCCTATATTCTGGAGCAGCTAGAAGGAAAAATATGAGAGGATTGTATGATAGCCCATGACAAACTCTGGGATCTGTCCTGTAACTACTTGTTGAAGAGTGCTTTGAAAACTATTGTTCTTCTATTTCTTTGCTTTGTGTATATGTTATACTAGATAATTTAAAAAGTTAAAAATAAAATGAAAATTAAAAAATAAACCTTCTGAGTAATTTGATGTTCAATTAGATTGTATTGCTGGTCCTGAATTGCCATCCATAAATCAATTTTAATCCATTCATATGTAAGTATTTTGAATATAAATATTTTATTAGGAATTGGATCAAATATCTGTTTGATTTCTTTAACTATTACTTCAGTAATTCAATTATTTGGGGGAATCAATTAAATTAGCTTCTCATAATTATGCACTGTTTATTGTTCATATTTCACATCCTTTATAACACATAAGTGAAAATGGCTGTTTTTCAATAAATCATTAGTTCCATTATTTTACTATAAGATAAAACAATAGTATTTGGTTGAGTGTCTGTTTCACAATTGAAATCTTTTTCTTCAAAACAATGACAACGACTGTTTGTCTTATTGTTCCAAAATCAAAGGTACATTTCTTTTCTGGGTGACTGATCTGTGTTGCTGAAAAGCAATTGCAGGTATTTGCAGAAAATGTTACTGTGCTGGTTTGAAGCTGTTACATACCCTAGAAAAGGTCGTGCTCTTTTAATCCATTCCTGTGGGTGCAGAACTGTTGTAGGTGGGACCTTTTGATTAGATTATCTCAACTGACATAAGATCTACCCCATTCAAGGTAGGGTGTTTCTCCTCATACTGGGCCCCTTTATAAGAAGATAAAGGACACACAAAAAAGGACCAGAGAGCTCAGAGAAGCTCAGAGATGAAATTAAGGGAAACTTATAAAGAAAAGCCCTGGAGAAGCTAATAGAGGACCCAAAGAGCAAAGAGAGGCAGCCACTGGAACCAGAAGCTGAAAGCAGTGAAACCCAGGAGCTACAGACCAGCAAATGCCAGCCACGTGCCTTCCCACGTGACAAAGGTTTTCTGGATGTCAGCAGCCTGTCTTCAGAGTCCAGGTATCACCCCTGTTGATGTCCTGAGTTGTACATTTTCATGGCCTGAGAACTGTAAATTGTAAATTAATAAATGTCCATTGTAAGAGCCAGTCCATTTCTATTATATTGCATTCTGACAGATTTAACAAACTAAAACCGTTTAAGTAAAACAAGAACCCACAAGCAAAAACAATGCAGATAAACCTAAAGATCACTGCTTCCTCGCTAAGTCCACCAATTGGATTCATAGAATAACAAAAGTCAAATACTCATTTTATCTAATTAGGTCAACCAACCTTCTATTTCAGTGCAAAAAGAAATCAGACCAGTTGTTTAATCCATTTATTCATTTAACAAACATTTATTGTATATCTGCAATGTACCCACAGCTGAATTAACTCTTAAAATATCCTGAACACTGAAAAGATTATGGTTCTCATACTTTTTTGAAAATAAAACTAGCACCCATTTTCCAACACGGCTAAATAAGCTCCCATTGGAGCTGCCCTTCTTGCAGATAACAACTATTAATTGTGGGTAAAAATAAAATAAAATAAAAATGACCTGAAGGCACTGGAAAGTGAAAAAAGTACTCAAGTTCCAGAGGAAATTAAGAGAGCTCTGTCTTGATTGAACTGAAAATTACTTCAATCAAAACAGCTAAAAAAAAGGAGCCCCCATGGACCAAAGGAGTGATGACTTGAAGGCCATAAGAATTAAACCCTGCAGAAATGAATAAAGCAAAAGGTGCAAGCACAACAAAGTAACTGCTATATAAAGTAAAGCTGAATCCCTATTTCGCCCTTTAAGACAAAATTCCAATTAAATCCAGATTCAAATATAGAGAATAAGACAGCAGAGGTACTAGAGTGAAATGACTGCTATAATGCAGCACCACCCATTAGGCATCTTCAAGACTAAAAGATGATGAGTGATAATGCCACACACCGTGCTTAAAAAACACTCGGGCATTTTTCATTCCCTGTTTCCTGGAATACTCCCTCTGCTGTCTCACCTACGTTTCAACAGGTGAACTATGGTTATGAATTTTGTTTGCTGAAATAGTAGGGCCAATCTTTAAACTTCAGAGATTAAAGTAAGACCTGTGGAATTGAAATTGCAAATAACCTGTCAAAATTGACCAGAGTAGCAAATTAGGAAGTACTCCACCCCTCAGAGTCTCCACGAACAGACCTGCTATGTAAGTTACTGAAACAACTGGAGCTGCGATGTATTACAATTCAACTAAAACATTCCAAACTTCATTTACTTCCATTCAACCCACAATATTTCCACTAAGGAAAGAAACCATATTAGAGGTAAAAGTAAAAAAGAGTGGAGACATTTTTGCTCTGAAGAAGCTTAGTTTCTGAAAGTTGCCTTTAATTCTTGGGAACCGTCAAATCTCTCTCCACCCATCTCCTCAGTGGATGTCTTTGGTCTCACTCTCCACATTTCTCATTCTGAAATGTTGGAATAACTCAAGAGAATCAGAAGAATACTTTATATGGGCAGCAAGGCTTTCTTTTAGCTAAACTTAATGCTATGCCATACCTTTTTTTTACTCCATCCTTCCAATTTGTGCAATTATAAAAGCAAATAAATCAAAGCTCTGTTTCAGTAATGAGCTCACAAAACTGTTGACTTATATATATCTTTTTGCTTTCTGTATTTTTGAAGTCATTTAAAATTTTGAGGGGTAAGGAACATCCATACTTATATAGACTGCAATTTACTGCAGAGAAAAAATGTTACAATAAACATGACCTGTGCAAGAGAGAAAGGAATCAAGACATACTATCCCGGGGACCTTTTAGAATTAATTTTACCATTTTATAAAACACAATTGCTTCCCACTTGTACCCCCCTGAAATTCTTAGAACAATGGATAGCAGCAAGCCTAGCAGCAGTTTAACCATTAAGTATGCCTAAGTATCAGCAGTTTTGGCATTTGTTTTTCCTCTCCTCAACTACTGGAACCTGTCTGAGAAAGACCAGCATCCAGCGTTTCTCCAGAACACGGAGAACAAGAAGATGCTCACAAGTCCCCATCCATTTCACCTGGACTGTGCCTCCCTCTTCCCTTGATTTTGCTATTTCTCAGGTGCTTTGTTAAGAAAAGAACATAAAGCCCAAGCATTAACAGCTTTAAATTTTTGAGATAAGAGGCTTTGCTCAAGCTGTGTTCACCCACAGAGCATATTTTGTGCTCCCCAAGGACAGCAACTTAGAGGCATATCTAGGTCAGAACACAATCAGTTCTTCAATCCTGGTCTGACTGCCTTCCCCGGTGAAAACTCGGCTCAGAAATGAACCTTAGGTAGATAAGAGTCTGAGTAGACCATTGTCTCAGGACTGTTCTCTCTTTTTCACAGTTAACTTTCTGGGGACCTGTTTCCAGCTGACAGTACTAAGTTTGCAGAATAGTTATGATGTTTCCAATGAGTATTCTGCCCTCCAGTCATTTTACACTGCTCCTTAAAGCAGTGGCCAAAGCTGCACAGAGTCCTCATAGTTTACCAAGGTCAAGGTGAAGCAGGTGGGGTGGAAGAAAGTTCCAGCTGGATGTCACACACACATTACCTGATGCGTCTGGACCAAAAGCCAATGGTACTTATGGTCACCCAGGGTCCATATGATTTCACCCAGGGCAGGTCTTCATGGGTATGCAACCTGTGCTGTCACCCAGGCCCCATGATCAGAAGGGCCCCATGTTTGGTTTAATGCTCTGCTCTCACTGTCTTGAAATTCTTAATGTTTTTTTTTTTTTTCAGAAAGTCCTTGCATTTTCATTTTGTACTGGGCCCCACATAGTATACAGCCAGTCTTATTGTCATTTTTGCCTCTTTGTTTCCATCATGAGTCAGGAAAAGAGAAAAGGAAGATCCAGTTGAAGCCTAATGGCTAATGAACTATGATAGCTGTGGAGCTCCACAGGATTCTTCTCCATTCCCAGCCCCTTTGCCAGTCTGAGCCATTCAGTGCATTTTAAGATTATGCCCTATGACTCCTCAATTCCCATCTGCTCTGATTTCAAATAAGAAGCTGAGCAGTAGTAAAATCTATGCTCACACCTTCTTTTCACACTCCTTGGAAATATCTATTATGTATGATAGAGCTATTGGGCAGGAATATGCCTCGGCATGAGGTCCTTGGAGGGAGGTTGGGAAACTGACTCTAAAAGTAATGAAAGTGATTCTACGAGAGCAAACGAAAAGAGATCACTGACATCCAGGAAGGAGTAAAAGCACAAATTAGATGACATCCCAGAAAATGGTCCAGTTCCCCTCCTACTCCAGAATCAGCAGAGCCCTGTGATGCACAGTCATGACAAGGGGATGCAGGGTTGCAAGAACCAAGTGGAGTTGTGGGTAGTAAAGACACAGAGCAATTAGGAGAGAGATGAGGTTGCAATTGAACACATGCAGTTCTGTGTGTCTGTTTCTTTTCTCCAAGATTTAGCACTTGCCGCATGCAAGAGAGAACCTCAGGAGGGGGGAAGATAGAGAGCTATTGACCCCTGGGAAGAGTTTGGCTTGTGTGTTGGGTAGACATGTACGGTACTGGGGGTGGGAGATGGCAGTCAAGAAGAATCTTGAGAAAGTTGGAAGGATAAATACAGAAGTAAGCAGGTCCCCAATCTCAGATGACAGCCTGAAGAAGGAATAGTGCTCCAATATCTCAGGTGATATGAATGGGCTACTCAGTCTTAGGTCATTCAGGAACCCTCATGACTTCCACTTGGCAGCTGCGTTAAAGTTTGATTTATGTTATATAGTATTTTTCTGTTAATCAAACTTCATAATTAAACTTTATGCAAAATCACATATCTTTTATTTCATGTATCCTTGGGAGTGCTTGAAAAGGAAAATGTACCACTAGGAATCATTCCATAAAAGTAATTACCTGGAGGGATTCATGAAACAAATGCACCAATTCAAATGTTACATATGCGATTAGTCACATTTGAGAAACCTTAGTACAAACAAAATATTTTTATTCTCTGTAGCTGGTTTCAGCTCTGAAGAAGTTATTTTAGCCCTGAAGTGACGACGGCAGGGGTTACTACAACTGAGGAAAGAGCAGCATACTGGGAAGAGTGAGTGTGATCTAATTCCAGTTTGGCTACAAGCTAACTACAGGATCTTGGCTTATCGTTTCCTGAGTGGACCTCAAGTGAAAAACCAGCAGCCACAGCGTCACCTTGGAACTTATCAGAAATGCAAATTCTCAAACCCCATCTAAGACTTACGGAGCCAGCAACTCTGAGGATCCAGTCTAGAAATCTGTGATTTAACAAGCCCTCTAGGTGATTCTAATGCATGCTGAAGTTTAAGAACCAACTTTCTTTACAGCTCAAAAATTCTATAGTGATGTTACGTTATGGTTATCACCAGTAATATTTGTCAAGGGCTTACTCTGTACCCCTCGCTGTTGTAGGCAATTTATGTACAATAACCATTTAATCATCACAATTCTGGGAGATTATTATTGTCAGCACTTGGCAAATGAGGAAACTGAGGGTCAGGTGGCAGTGATGGATCTTCTTCAAGGAAAAATTTGTTCCCCCAGCTGTCAGCTCTTTCAGGGCTTGCCTCAGCCACAGAGAGAGCCATCTTACCCAAGGCATGTCCTTTCCAGGGTGGCCCACAACAAGTAATCAATCGCAAAAGGGGTTTAAAGGGGTGACTCCCATCATGGGACAACTCTGACAGGCAAGTATGCTCCAGAAGACCCTAAGGGGTTGGCCTAGGCTTTGTAAGACCCGCATCAGTGATTTTTCCCTCTGCTAATCTCACTTGCTCCCTTTTCCTTCCACATCTGTTGATCCTTAAATATTCCCCACGCCAAACTTTGTCTCATTTACATATGCAAGTGACCATCAACGAAAAGAACCCTTTACTGGGAATAGACACACAAAAAAATGTAATGGGTAAGATAAATCTTTTAATGCAATTTTCTCAATATTGGCTGCTTAGAAGAATTGCTAGATATTGTAATTTAATTGGTCTGGGGTTCTAGCTGGGCATTGGAATTTTTTTTTTTAATTTCCCAGGTAATTCCAGCATTCAGACAAGGTTGAGAGCTATTGCTTCAGAGTACACCCAATTCTCATTACACAGCAATAAGTTCCTTGTAGGAGATACTCATGTGTAATAAATTTGGATTGACACTTAAGTATATTTCATTTTATGGGTGAGTTAGTTGATAGATTAGATGGCATACAAGGGATAGTAATAAGATACACAAATAAAAGTGATTTTTTATTGTAAGATAGTGGGGTGGGTACGCAAATGCCTCTTGCTTCTCCACCTCTTTCTTCATCCCACAGTCAGCCTTGTTTGGACCAGAACCAACAAAACTATTATTGGCCAGTCCAAGAATAACACAAAGATTCTAGATTACTGGCCCCATCCTAATAATGAAAATGGATAACTGTGTAGAACTCTATACTTTACACAGGATTTCAAAGGCAGTATATCATTTAAAACCCATGGATTAAATTCTTTGAGGTTGTTGCAGATAGACATTACTTTATTTTATAGAACCAGAGAGATTTAGTGACTTTCCAATTGCACTGCTCTCTCCTCTTTCTCTGAAAATCCTTGAAAAACTATCCTGGTAGCCTTCAAGAGCTTAAACAGATAAAACGAAAGACTATACATACAAATTAAATGTTTGTAGTAAATATGGACAGAACACAATCAGGTAGAGTGGAATATAATTCTATCACAGAAGAGAAAGAGTGATTGTGAGGCTGTGATGGTAAGGGCTCCTAAGACCCAACCCTAAATAATACACAATCCCATGAGAGGCAAAATACATGTCATGCCACCTTTTTCCATGTCACTAACAAGACATGAGCTCAGATCTATCTCATGGTGTAGTCTTATTATTATTATTATTATTATTAGAGAAGTAGAGGATTTACTGACTTATCATGTATAAAATACAGGATTCCCATATACCACCCTATTACTAACGACTTGCATTGATGTGGTACATTTACTACAATTGATGAAAGCACATATTTGTGATTGCGTTATTAACTATAGCCCGTAGTTAAGGTCCACAGTTTGTATCAGGCAGTTCCATGGATTTGATGTTGAGTGCTTTTTGGCCACTTGTGTATCTTCTTTGGAGAGATGTCTATTTAAGTCTTTTTTGCTCGTTTGTGATTGCGTTGTTTGGCTTTTTGTTGTTAAGTCGAAGGATTTCTTTGTATAGTCTGAAAGTTAATCTTTTATCGGATATGTGGCTTACGAATATTTTCTCCCATTGTATACATTCTTGTTTTGCTTTCATGATAAAGTCCTTTGAGACACAAAAGCTTTTAATTTTGATGAGGCCCCATTTATCTATTTTTTTTTCCTTTGTTGCTTGTGCTTTGGGTGTGAAATCTATGAAACCATTACTTAACGCAAGATCCTGAATATTTTTCCTCACATTTTCTTCTAAGAGTTTGTTAGTCTGGCTCTTACATTTAGGTCTTTGAGCTATTAGAGTTTATTTTTGTATAAGGAGTCAGGTAAGGACATTATTTGCAAATGGAGACCCATTTTTCCCAGCATCGTTTGCTGAAGAGACTGATATTTCCAATTGACTGGTCTTTGCCTCCTTGTCAAAAATCAGTTGGCTGTAAATGTGAGGGGTGCTTTCTGAGCTCTCAATCCTATTCCATTAGCCTATATTTCAGTCCTTTTACCAATTCCATACTGTTTTGATTACTGTGTTTTTGTAGTAAGTTTTGAGTTTGGGAGATGTGTGTCCTCCAACTTCATTCTTTTTTTTCAAGATTGAGTTAAGCTACTCAGGGCTCCATACATTTCCATATATGTTTGATGATTGGCTTTTCCATTTCTGCAAAGAAGGTTGTTAGAATTTTTATTGGGATTGCATTGAATCTGTAAATCACTTTGGGTAGAATTGACAGCTTAACAATGTTTTGTCTTCCAATCTATGAACACAGAATTTCCTTCTATTCATTTAGATATTCTTTGAATCCTTTTGGCAGTATTTTGTAGTTTTCTGTGTACAAGTCATTTACATCCTTGATTATATATATCCTTAGATATTTTATTCTTTTAATTACTATTGTAAGTGGAATTTTTTCTCGATCTCTTCTTCCAGTTGTTAGTTGCTTCTGCGTAAAAACACTGCTGTGGAGTTTCCAGATAAGGTAGCAGAGCAGGGAGCTTCAAAACCGAGGCCATCCTGCACAGCAGCTAGTAAACAGCCAGGAACTGGGTGACATAGATGCTTGGGGGGCTCTGGAGACCAGAATAACACTGTGCATTGTCCAGGGAAGAGCAGAAGAGAAAGACTAAGTACCTGAGGTAAAGATCTGTGAGTAAAACTCTCCATGCTCTGGAGCTGGTGATAATCCCCCACTCGCATGGAAGGCCACCCTGGGATCCAATCCCTAACTGAAAATAAGAGTCCTCTTCCCCACAAACAGGGGCACAGGGCATGACTGAGCACTGGTGGAGGCTATTGATCAGCGAATTGGAACTGAAGGCAGCAACAGTTTCAACCAACCCTGGACAAAAAGCAGGCAGCAGCCTCTGTTTCATCCCCACCCAATAGGGGTGGAAGTGGGGGGATACTTAAAGCCACAGTGCCATCTTAGGGCTGTGGGGAACAGCCTGCCAAAGAGTAGCTCTCCCTCAAGAAAAGTGGGGTGCACAGCATTATTCAAGGGTTTGGTTAGTGCATGCAGATTGCTGGGTCTAGACTAGACTCTGTGCTATAGCTTCAACCCTGCCCCCCGTAGGACAGGGATCAGTTAAGATGGCAATACCACCTTAGGACTGTGAGAAACAGTTTGCTGAAGAGCACCATCTGCTCAGTAGGCAGGAAAGCACTGTTTGGGGGAGTAATCAAAGAGAAATTTTGAATCCTTCTGTGACTCCTCAGAAAATTTAGAACTGATCTATGCCTGCTTTGTGGGTCTCTGGACCTGTTCTGACTGAGAAATACTGCCTTGGAAAAATCCTCTCTGGGGTGACCCTCTCAAAGTTTGCCCTCCAGGAAAATCAACTAGAGTTAAAAAAAAAAAAAATAGAACAGATCGGCATTCCAAGAGAAGGAAGAGAGGAAAGGAAGATTTCCCCTGGGGGTAAAGAATTGCACAAATATTACAATCTCAAAAATTATACCCTATATCCAGGGCAAGAATCAAAGAAATAATAGCTAAAAAAACATGATCACTTAAACATAAGCCATCCTAAAGGTCTATAATAAGTTGAATCAAATATCAAAGAAGTGTCTTAGTCCAAAGCCAATCAACAACAAAAAATCCTAGACAAGAATGAGAAACTGACTCCAGAGTAAACACACCAAGATAATTAGATGGCTAGACACCAGCAAAAAATTACAAGCCATACTAAGAAGATATGGCCCAGTCAAAGGAGCAAATTAAATCTTCAGAGGAGACAGAATTTGAAACAACTAATCAAAGATGTTCAAACAAGTCTCCTAAATCAATTCAAGGAGATAAAGAAATATGGCTAAAGAGACAAAGGATATTAAGAAAACACTGGATGAGCATAAAGAAGAATTCGAAAACATAAGAAGAAACATAAGAGAAATGATAAGAATGAAAGACACAATAGAAGACATTAAAAGTACGATAAAAAATAAATTTAAAAGTATTTTCTAAGTACACTAAAGGCATACAACAGCTGAATGCAGTTTCTGGTGGTCCTTACTGACAGCTGTTGAGAAAAAAGTATTTACCAGATCAATAACTGCATACCAGCTACCAGGTGATGTGTTGATTTGCTCAAGCAATGATCTCACATCTGGAACAGCAGCTGCAATTGGAGCCAACACCTGATTGAGTTTAGATAATCCACTGTCATCCTCCAAGACCCATCTGCTTTTTGCAAAGGTCAAATAGGAGAGTTGAATGGGGATGAGGTAGGAAACACCACCGCTGCATCCTTCAAGTCCTTGAGAGTGGCAGTAATCCTTGCAATCTTTCCAGGAATCCGGTATTGCTTCTGAGTTACTAATTTGCTAGGTAGGGGCAGTTCTAGTGGCTTCCACTTGGCCTTTCCCACCATAATAGCCCTCACTCCATGAGTCAGAAAATGAATGGGGATTCTGTCAGTTGCTGAGTATGTCGATTCCAATTATTCATTCTGGGACTAGGAAAGTACCAGAGAATGGATCTGGGGACCCAGTGGACCCACTGTGAGATGGACATGAACTAAAACTCCATCAATAAACTGACCTTCATCAGCCCCTACTCTGACTGGTAGATAGAGTGACATTTGGGGTCCTCTAGAATCAGTGTCACTTCTGGGCCAGTGCTTAATAATTCCCAAAATATCTCATCATTTCCTTTACCCCAATGCACAGCAACCCTGGTAGAAGGGCATGGGTCTCCTTGGGAAAGGCTGGGAGGAAGGTTAACAGCACAAATTTTGGGCAGTGTAAAAAGACCCTTCCCCGAGGGTATCCAGCCCTCCCCTCATTCAAGGGGTTCTGGGTCTGTAAAACTCTCTCTAGTCTGAAAATTGATTAAGGGGCCATGACTCTCTGTTTTTGTAATTCAAGTTAGACTTCTGTTCACTTGACCTAGAATTCTTCTGCTTATACAGCTGAAACAAGAATTTGGTAGACTGCCCATCTATTTTACTTCTAGGTACTCCCCTGATCTACTACCCAACACCACAAGTCTCTGTGAGTCAAATTATTTTAACTGCTGCTTTGAGTCTGCTGTCCATCATGGTGAACACACCCACCTTATCTATGGTAATTAACTGTCGCCACCTGGCTTCTGCCAACTCAGGATTTGGTCATCCCCATTGTGTTCAAGGATTCCAGCTCAGTGACAGCAGTTCCCACAGTAAAATCTGACCTACAGAGAAGGGTGACTACAGAGCTCTTCAGATCAATGGAGATAGTCTCATGAATTTATTTCTCAAGGTTCTGGTGAAAGATGTGTCCTTTGAACATTCCTGGGGTGTGTGAGCAGGTCTTCCATGATAAATCCACTCTAACGTTCCAATCTCTCTAGCCTCTGGATCCCCTCATCTACATTATATCAGGGAAGTTCTAGCATTTTGACTTCCGGTAACATTGGCCACCTTTGGATCCATGTTTCAGCCAACCATCCGATCTGTTAATGCTGTTTCTAACCCCTCGAGCTATAACATTGAATGCAGAATCTCTGCTTAGTGGGCCCATATCAATAAGTTTGAGCCAACTTTAAACTCCTTCCACCCTTATCCCACACTCTTAACATCCATTCCTACACATATTCTCCTGATTTCCGTCGATATAGATTGGAAAACTCATGCAGTTCTTTTGGAGTACAGCATAGCTCCTCATGGGTCATATGTTGTACCTCACCTTTTGGGGCCTTTTGGGACTTTAGTCTAGTTATAGGTCTCAAAGAAAAGAAGGATGGTGAGGGTGAGTCATGAAAAGAATTAGAAGGGTCTTTCAAGCCTTAGGGCATTCCACTGCAGTTACACCTGGTGAAACAGGATTAGTCCCTCCAGTTAAAGGAGTGAAGACTGTTTTCCCAGGGTAGGTGATTACAGGGTTAGCAGACACGGAAGAATTAATCTCATTAGGTGAAGGTTGGATGGCAGACTCCTCTGATCAGACTGGAGGCTGGGAAGCTGTTTCCTCAAGACAGATGGGAAGCTGGGAAGCTCTTTCATCAGCGTAGTCCATTACAGGTCTATCTAGCAAAGTTTCAGCAGAGTCCAGGGATTCCATCTCCCCATCACCATCATTATCAAGCCATATATCCCTACCACACATTTTAGGATCCCATTCTTTTCCAATCAAAGTGCTTACAGCAGACACCCTGCAAAGTTGAGATTTTAGTTTACATTGTAATCTGCTACTTGCACAATGAGGTCCTGTCTGGTTTACAGACATCTCAAGTCTGCAACTACAAGAAAAAGGAGTTTATTTCAGGGCAAATATGGAGACTTTTACATAATTCATACAGTACATTCATACTATGTTGCAAATTTGAAGCCTTCAGCTCATCCTTTTTCCATCATTTCTGTATCCAGCATATCTAACAACCAGCCAAGCTCATTATACCTCTTAATTCCATAAACCTCCATAAGGGTGTCAAAAACACTCTCACCCAGAGTCTTGACTCATATAAGTGTACAATTAGTAGAATCTAATGGTGATATTTTCTATCCCTCTTGCCAACTCATCCCATGGGCCATCTTGATTATTGGATACAGAGTCATTAGTGCCTCTGAGTATAATGAGAGTTTTCTACCAATTGGAAAAATCCATTTTTTAAATTCTGTTTCTCAAGAACCACTCCCAGTACCAAGCTGTATTAGTCAGAGTTCTCCAGAGAAACAGACCCACCAGGAGATATCTGTAATATGAAGTTTATAAAGGTGTCTCATGCAACCATGGAAATGGTAGAATCCAAAATCTGTAGGGCAGGCTGTAAAGCTGGCAGCTCTGATGAAAGGTCTGGATGAACTCCACAGGAAAATCTCACCAGCTGAAGAAGCAGTGAAAAAGTCTCTCTTCTCTCTTAAAAGTCTTTAACTGATTGAATTATCTCATTGGTGGGAAACATGGCTTAATTGATCTCTGATGTAATCAGCCATATACATGATCAACTAACTGATGATTTAATACACCAGCCACAAAATATTTTTGCAGCAATGGTCAGGCCAGTGCTTGCCTGACCAGAAAACTGGGCATCATCACTTGTCCAAGTTGACACCAGAACCTAACCATCACAATAATGAAACTAGAAATCAATAACAGGTGGAAAGATGGAAAATTTGAGGATGTATGGAAGTTAAGCAATGCACTCTTAAACAATTGGTGGGTCACAGAGGAAATCACCAGAACAATCAGTAATTATCTAGAGATGAATGAAAATGAGAACACAAAATATAGAAACTTGTGGGATGCAGAGAAAGCAGTGCTGAGAGGGAAATTTGTAGCCCTAAATAAAACCTACATTAAAAAAGAATAAAGAACTAAAATCAAAGACCTAACTGTACAACTGGAGGAACTAGAAAAAGAAAACTAAAGTAATCCCATAGCAGACAAAAGGGAAAAATAATAAAGATTAGAAGAGAAATAAATGAAATTTAAATATTAAAAAAACAATGCAAAGAATCAAGAAAATAAAAAGTTGGTTCTTTGGAAAGAGCAATAAAACTAAAGACCTTTAGCTAACTAAGGGTCAACATAGGAAAAAAGGGAGAAGATACAAATAAATAAAATCAGAAATGAAAGGGGGACATTACTACTGACCCCACAGAAATAAAGAGGATCCCAAAAGGATAGTATGAACAACTGTATGCCAACAAATTAACAACATAGATGAAATTGACAACTTACTAGAAACATAAGAGCAAGCTATACTGACTCTAGAAAAAAAAGAAGACCCCAACCCAACCAACCATAAATAAAGAGATTTGAATCAGTCATGAAAAACCTCCTGACAAATAAAAGCCCAGGGCAAGATGGCTTTATAGGTGAATTCTACCAATTATTCCAAGAAGAATCAATACCAATCCTGCTGAAACTTTCAGAAAGGAACGTTAGAGGATAAAACATGAGTCTGTATAAAACAATAAACTCTGTTGTGGTTGATGGACTGGGATTAATAGTACAAATATAAGTATGTTCCTTTATGAATTATAATACTATTACAAGGTGTTAAAGATAAGGTGGTATATGGAAGAAAATACAACTAATATGAACTATGGACTATAGGTAACAGTAATATTTTAATATTCCTTCATCAATTGTAACAAAGGTATCGCACTAATGCAACATGTCAACAAAAGGGAGTGGGTAGATGGGATGTTGTATTTATCTTTAAATCTACACCCTCTTTAATTTTAAAAGAAAGAATAATTTTTTAAAAAACCATTATGTTAAGTAAAAGAAACCAGAGACTAAGTACCATATATTGTATGGTTCCATTTATATGAAATGTAAATATAACAAAACCTATATAGAGAGAATTAGATTAATGGCTATTTAAGGCTGGGGAAGGATAGAAGGATTGAGAGGTAACTGCTAAGGGGTATCACTTTTTTTTCTATTTGGAGCAGTGAAAATGTTCTAAAATTGATTGTGGGGATGAATGCATAACTCTGTGATTATACTGAAAGCCACTAATTGTATACTTTGGATGGATTGTATAGAATGTGAATATATCTCCATAAAACTGCTTTAAAAGTGGAACCAGTGCTACAAGTTTGTCATTCATTTGGTATGAGAAATTAAGAATATCTTGGTGAAATAAATGGACTTTGCATCTTAAAGGAACTATACAGGCCATTGACTGGGCACTGCTGCAGAACCTGGATTACTGAGCAATGATCTGGTGAACTTGCCCGCAAGCCCCTGCCACACCCAGGCAGTTAGTGGCAGCAGCAGTAGTCCCAGCCCTCTCACGTTGCTTACACTTTAGGGGCTTCTCCCTAAGGGACCCCAGGTAGAGGATGGAAGACCCCAGGCCATTCTGGTTATGATTTTATCCAAGGTATGACATCATATGACAGTGCTCACTGCTCCAGATGTCATTTGACTCATCAGAAAAAAAATTGTTTAAAAGAAAAAATCCATATGACCAGATCCATTTCTTTATTGAATGGCTTGATGGATTTCCTTTCTCCTAATTCATACCAAAGCTGTCCTTCTCAACCAAAGCAAGAAAGGATCCTGCATGAGTCCATCCCAGAATGACAGTTCTGCATCACCAACAGGTGGAGAAAACCTCATGAACATCAATCATAGCGACTCAGAGAGCATCACTGATGTCCCTTCCAATGAGGACCTCCCTGAGTCTGCTTTGTATAAGCTTTATATAAAAACCAAGACTGGACTCAGTCTATACAGCAGCACTAAAATGCATCTGATTCCCTCATTCCAGTCCTTGCTGAAGAGACTTTCCATTGTATGATTCAAAGCACAGACAGGGAAGAGCAGATGACCAAAATTTACAATAACATCACATGGTTACACATCTCCTGGCTGGAAGAAATCATGATCTGGAGCTAGCTGCTCAGATCTGGCAAGCTCTCTTAAAGCAGAACCATGTCTTATCTAAACAGAATGAAGCCCTGGAGGAACAATTGGGACGAGGCTTTGATCAAGTTAATAACTGCTGCATGAGCTATCCTAGAAAGATGAGTTACTTAGAATTGTCTCCATTGCTTCTGAAGAGAGTGAAATTGATTCCAGCTGTTTTACACCTCTTCAGTTCAATGAGTCATTTAGCTTATCTCAAGGTTTACTGTAGTTGAACATGCTGCAAGAAAAGTTCAAAGAACTGGAAGATGAGAACATGGTTCTTTGATCCAAGGTTTGTCACATAAAAACAGAAACTATTACCTGTGAATAGAAGGGAAGGAACAACTTGTCAATGACTGTGTTAAAGAGCTTCATGAACAAATGCTCAGATGTCCAGAATGAGTGAAGAATTTCCAGGGAAGTGATGAACTGATTCAATACCAAGAAGAGGTATCTTCTCTTCTGTCTCAAAGTGTTGATCTTCAGCACAAGCTTAAAGAACATGTGATCTAGAAAGAAGTATTGAAACTTCACCTACAAGCTTCCAAGATGCTCAAAAACAACTAACAATAGAGCTACCTGAGTTATAGTCAGGAATATGGAGTGTCTGGAAATGTTACATGAATCCCAAGAAGAAATAAAAGAACTTCATAATAGATCTAGCCCTGCCTCTCACCTCTACTTCTCTGAGTCTTAATGGAGCTTTTACTGGGGAATCTCTAGCAGCTGCAATTGAGGGGACAATGTGTAAAAAATTAAGTTTTGATAAGAATCCTCTCTTTTTAAACAAAAAGCCCAACAGAAATGGGTATTTGATACAGTCAAGAGAGTCTTGCCTTTCTCTGCACCAACCAGTCAGAGACCACAGACCTCAGCATTGCCAGTTGCCTTCAAGGTTTTATGCTAGAAAAGTTGCAAATTGTCAAGCCCCTTGAAGATCAAAAACTCTGTACCATTGGCAGCAGCTTGCTCAACAAACTCGGGAACCATCCTTGATCTATGACCAGGGGTAATCACTAAAGGGTTTGCCCCAAGATACCATCTGTTGCCCCTCAGCTTTAGAAAAGGATGAATAAGAGGTTTCATGTTTCAGGCTCAGCAGCCTCTTCAAGTGGAACAGAAACCTGCAATATCCAAACCAGTAGCAGGGATCTTCCTACACCCATTCCTTCAGCAGTTGCAGCTTCAAAACAGGAAAGTGTCAGTCATGCACAAACTTGACATTCACATTCACTACCTGTGGAATATTGCACCCCTCTAACATCACAAGCCACACATACAGCTCTGGGTTTCCTTCATTATCCTGTGGAAGTAAGAGTAATAACAGACATCAGGCATAGGCTGTGAATTCTCCTGCCATGTCCTATAGACTCAGCATTGGTGAAGCTATCACCAACTGATGAGATTGTACTATAAGCTTGAATAGCACCAGGAGCTTGGCCAAACTTCTACAAGACCAAAGCATCTCCACTAAAGTGTGTCATAGCCCCATTTCAGAGAATTCTTTCCTCCAGCCTCTTCCCAAAGTCCTAACTATTCCTTCCACTCCATCAAATTCACCATCTCTCTCACCTTGACCTACTCCTTTACCCTTTAACCCTAAAGCACATATCTCTGAAAATTTTTTGTCCTCCTGACCAGCTGAAACATCCAGGAGATGTATGCCTTGAGACTGGAACCCTCCTGATGTTGGCCAGTGGAAGATGAATTTAGTGGAAAGACTGAAGAGACTGGGGATAGCCAGAGTAGTCAAGACTTCTGATGCCCAGGAGAATGAAAGAAGTCAAGAGGCAGAAATCAGTTTTAAAAGAGCAGACTCTACTGTTTATTTAAAATCAGGTAGCAGTTTACTAGCTGGGCTGACGATGAATCAGCACATCATGATGGGTAACTTTAGAACCATAGCTTGCATATCCTCACCCAAAATGGGTACCCTGAGGGAGGAATGGGGTTCAGCAATTACTGACCTCTTGTATAAATGAATACATGAATGATAGATACTCACTGAAACATGAGGTCTTGTCTGACTTGCCAGAGAAGGAATATTGCAGAAGGGTTATGAATGTGGAAAGGGGAAAGTGCAGGGATGGAAACTGAATTGAGATGAAGCTCAATGGACAAAGCCTGAAAATTGAAAGTGAAAGGATATGAGTGAAGATAGAAAGATAAAAATTTATTACACTCCTTCAGTTGGGTTTTCTTGGTTTAAAAATAAGTGAATAGAAATAAATTCAGTAATACTGAAATATACCAGAAATCCTGAACTTGGGAGCACATTTACTTCTGAGAAACAATGAGGGAGAACCCAGGTTGGCAAGATAGGAAGAGAAAAGGAGCAGATTTTACTGTTGCTTAAATAATGCTCTTTTGAAGTGGTGCTAGGGTGAGCTCAGTCTGTTATTAAGACAATAACGAAATGGCTTATGTGTTTTCCCTCTTAATGTCTGGTTAAACTACCACCTATCAAAGGTATGTTCATAGCATTAGCAAAACAAGGAATTTTACCTTTTTTAGTAAGATCAGAAGTGGAGACTCCCCTTTTTCCTTCTGTTTTTAGGACTTTGAGCCACTGGGACCACAAACACCACCCAAATTCCTGTTGTGGTTGCAATTAATAAAGGCATCTGGCTGCACATTTTTTAAATTTGTATTTTTGACCAACACACCAAAAAAAAAAAAAAATTGGGTGGGGTGGGAGGGATTTACTTAAAGAAGGAGTATAAGGGTAATCTGGAACCAAGGACATTTGTTTCCAATTTGTACTTGCATGTCTCTCAAATTTCCTTGGAGGCAGAAAGAAGTTAAACCAGTGCTACCAATAGGTATTGGGGAATGTTATTTATTTATATTTGTAAAAACAAATTATAAGGAAAGATGGTGGCAACTTAACTTTTTCCCAAGTGTACTATGCATATCTCTGATGAAAAATGGCATATGAAATTATTATAAAACAGGGCGGCCAGGGTGGCTCAGTGGCAGAGCTCTCACCTGCCATGCCCGAGACCTGGATTCGATTCCTGGTGCCTGCCCATGTTAAAACAAACAAACAAACAAGAAAATTATTATAAAACAGAAGTAAAATCCAGGTGCCCGCTTTGAAACCGATACTGTGTGTGTGTGTGTTTATGTAAAATAAAATTAACATATATCTGCAAAAAAAAAATAAGAAGCACTATAAATCTGGAAGAAGTTAAAGTAAGTGCAATGAAGGAGATACAAGAATTGGGAATAGATCCTATGATGAACACTCTTAATAAAGACTGTTCAGTTCAGAGAAGCAAAAAATAAGAAAAATTTAATGAGCACTATCTAGCATGTAAAAGAACAATATGCATATGGTGATAGGAACTTTTTATCTATTATAGGGGCAAATGGACAGTAGGTCAGGTTTAAATATTATTAGAAAAATAGGTGAAGGGCTCAAGTAAGGTGAATTGGTTATTGTCAAATAAATTTTAATTTTAATTCAAATTAATTTTAAGCATATAAGTGCACAATGTTTTACACACACTTCCAAATATTTCTCTAAATTACTCTCCTCTTAAATTCTCATTGTCCAGAAAGAAAGCTAAACTGTACTGCAAACCCCCAACCCCACATACTCACCTATTATTACTGCAACCAAATAAAGCTCCTTTAAATTATTCAGTTTATCAGGAAGATGAAACCTCTGAATGATATACTCATTACTTTATTTTGATTATATGATGCCTGAGTAGAAATTGTGCCTTACAGAAAGCACAGGGGTGGAACGTAAAGTCTGCAGTATTTCTGTTCATAATTTCAAGGCATCGCCAGGAAATGATCTGCGTTTTCCGTGAGGCACCACCAGAGGGAGCATGTGAGTCATAAAGAAGGAGCAGCGCCAGAAAAAGAACCATCTTCATTAAGTTGGAAAGAGAAGTAATGTTTGCCTAACTTACGCAGTTTGAGGATATGGATGTTTTCTATATATTCAATATTTAATATATACGAAGAAGGTACAAAGACTAAAAGCATGCATCCGTGTGCTCCACATAGCTAAGAACCAAAACATGACCAATGCAGGGTAGAATAAGCCCTCTGTGTATTGTTTCCCGTAACATCAGCCTCTCTCCACACCAGAGATAAACACCAAACGGGATACCTCTCACCCCCATGTTTTTTTTAATACCTTTACTATGAGTGAATGTATCCCTATAAAATATATGGTATTATTTTGCACGTTTTTGAACTTCATATGGTATCCTTCTAGGTATACCTTCAGTACCTTGTTTTCTCATTTAATATGGTATTTTTGAGATTGATATATGTAAAATAAAATCAATATGCATCTGTAAAAAAAAATAAGAAGCTATACATATTGATTGATACCTGTAGCTTTAATTCATTTATTTTCAAGGAAGCATTAGCATTCCTTTGTATGAAGATACTACAATTTCTTCATCCATTACACACCTATATTCAGAACTTTTAATAAGGAAATGATAAATAAGCCAATAGAAAGATGAGCAGAAAGTATGTATACAATAATATCATTTATTCATATTGCAAACGATGCTACAAAAATGTTCCTAAATGTAAGTCATTGCTTACATGTATGTTTTCTCTAAAATACATACTTAGAGGTTATTACAGTAATACAAAATTAGTATTAATTATGAGGCTCCTGACGATATTCTCAGATGTTTTTAATTTTTGCCAATCTGATAGGTGTGAAATGGTTACCCACCTGGGTGTTATTTCTCACTATCATCACTCTAGTGAAGTTAGGTATATTGTCGAATGTTTATTAGCCATTCTTAATCCCTTTTCTCTTTATTTCCTATTCATATTTCCTATCCATTTTTCTATGGCTCTGTTTGTCTTCATCTTATTAAATTGGGAGTCCTTTATCAATCCTTTACTAGCCCTTTACCCATCCTATTATATGCATTGTTATATGCCATTCTGTAGCTTAACTCATTTTTATTTATTTATTTATTTATTTGCATGGGCAGGCGCCGGGAATCAAACCCAGGTCTCAAGCATGGCAGGTGAGAACTCTGCCTGCTGACCCACTGTAGCCTGCCCTTAACTCATTTTTTTTCTCTTTTTTTTTTATTAATTAAAAAACTTAACAAAAGAACATTAAGATATCATTCCATTCTACATATACAATCAGTAATTCTTAATATTATCACATAGTTGCATATTCATCATTTCTTAGAACATTTGCATCGATTTAGAAAAAGAAATAAAAAGACATCAGAAAAAGCAATAAAACGATAATAGAGAAAAAAATATACATACCATACCCCTTACCCCTTGCTTTCACTTATCACTAGCATTTCAAACTAAATTTATTTTAACATTTGTTCCCCCTATTATTTATTTTTATTCCATATGTTCTACTCTTTTGTTGATATAGTAGCTGAAAGGAGCATCAGACACAGGGTTTTCACATTCACAGAGTCTCATTGTGAAAGCTATATCATTGTTC
>PVIY010040967.1:0-21979 GCA_004026745.1 Myrmecophaga tridactyla | reverse complement strand
AAGTAAATATATAAATGATAAAGTGAACTAAAATACAACTCTAATGGCATCTGATCATGCATGGAATAAAATACAAAGTTCTCATCATTGTCTATCAAGTCTTATATGATGTCTGAATCTCCCTGTCCCCACACCTGATGTTACCTCCCAAGAAGTTCCTCTGTGTCCACCCATGCTAGCTTCTTGCTGATCACACCAGATACACTGGCACTTCACAAACTTTTGCATCAAGGTCCTCTTATTTAATTTAGTTTGTCACCTTTCATGGAGGCCTTCCTTTATTGGCTTTTAACTTCTTTGCCTTGCTACTTTTGATCCTCTCACTCTGCTTCCCTTTTTTTCAGGGCACCAATCACTATCTGATATATTATGCATTTATTTTTATACTTGTTGATTGTCTGACCCCCCCTCCCCCACCAACTAGAATATAACCTAGATGGGAATAGATTGTTTTTAAACTCTTCTAGTCATTTCTCTCTTCTCAGAGCTGAGAACTGTGCCTGGCACATAGTAGGCTCTCAGTCATTATTCAGTCAATATAAAATGAATACTATATTGTCCCTCAAGAGATGAAAGTGGTGACACATGATTATTAGTTTGCATTGCTTTATCTATCAAGTAAGCTGGAAAATATGATAAATTATATATAGATTGAATCCAATCCAAAGGTTCTTAGTTAAAGACCCTTTTTTAAAAGTCAAATTGTCTCAACTAATCTTGGAAAAAAGAGTCTTTGAAAACAAACCAATTAAGGAAAAGGAAGTACAAGTGTAGTTTTTCTCTTTATAGTCTTTTTTTTCAACTGCCTTGCAAACTTAACAATCATTTGGAATATAAATTGAAGATTTGCAGAGAACAGAAATATTCAAATACAGACAAACTCTTCTAATTTCAGAAGAGGTTACCAATGACTCAGAGCCAGGGAGCCAACAGCATTTCACTGGGATATGTTGACTAAAAATGAACATTTCTTAATTATCACTTTCTAGCTTTAGAATGTTAGATCTGAAATCAAAGAGGAATTATGGAGGAATCACAACTGTAGATCTTTGTTCTTGCCCTAGATATATAAGAAAGGCATTGCTAAGTCAACTGAAATAAAAACAAATAACAACCCCAAATCTCCAATGTGTCCACTAGCAATTGTCTAGATTCCTAAAACAGGATAAGAAAAGTAAAGAAGATGTTGACAGTCATATGGAGTTTAAATTCAATTTCAAACAAAAGTTTTGTTAAAAAGATAACATGGCTTTTAAGAATGGCTTCACCTCATTACACCTATAATACATAGACATACAAACACACACACAAGAGCACTACTAAATTCCTTCCCACTCAGTTTGAAAAGTTGTGAAATATGATGCAAGTTAACCTTTTTCATGACATTTATGAAAGATTCTATTGTAAAAAAAAAAATAGAGAATACAGGGGGAAATTCTAACTGTCCACAATGGGGAGTTCTGTTACGCTTTTCTGAATCTATAAAATCTGTAATGATGTGGAAACATTATCTTTTCTGTAATGAAAGCAGATTTCAGGGTACATTTGGTAAGTTTTTAAAGCCTACTGCAAGCACTGAGTCCTTTGAGACTTCAGCAGGCCAGCAATATCCATATGAGTTTGAAGCAGTTAAAAATGGAATATCTAAAACTGAAAAAAAAAATCCTCTTCATGAGCAGTTGAAGAAATTCTAAGTACTGAAATATATAAACTTTTAGAAATTTTATTTTCCCTTCAGCCTCTGCTTTTCTTGAACTGATTTAGGTTTTCTCCAGGTGTTAAAACCACCAAGTCTTTGCTCAAAAAAAAAAAAAAAAAAAACAGTCTAGATTCCATAGACATAAAATTGGTATGTTCTTGAGGCACTCAGCTTCTTTTATTGCAGACACTAGAAAATGAGGGGTTAAGAATTGAGTATCATGAATAAAAAAACATGTAAGAAAAATCCAAAAAGATTCTCTTTTTCATGGGGATGGTGAACTTCTGGAAAGCAAATTACAATCGCATTCCCACAGCTATTTCAGTGCTGCTGAATAGACAATCATTCTACCATTTCTTTCACTGAAGCAGGTGTTTCAGAGAAAGAAGAGGAAAAGAGTGTATTTTTTAATGTCTCCTTTGTTATTTATGTGTTGCTCACAAATAGATGAGAGGCAATTTTGCATTTGCTGTAGATGTATTTGTTATATTGAATTCTTTAGCTACTACTTATAGTTGTGGACAAATGGATGAGGAATGGATTCCCTAAGTGGAAAATGAGCCACATAGAATTCAAAACGAACTCCTATTGGGAACATCCATACAGCAAGGAGCAAAATTGTAGCCTAGTGCTTGCTTAGGCTTACTAATGCTGTTCTATGAGGAAGGAAAAACATAGTCTCATTTGCTCACTTTGCTGATGTATTTTTCCCTCTGGTCACTATCTAGTATTTATTAAGTATTCAATTTCTTTCTCTGCTGTTATCCTAAATATTTGACCCCTAGATATTTCTCAGAATTATTTTTACTGGCAAATGTCAGAGTCTTCTTTAGGCCACAGTAAAGTCTAATTTAAACTGACCCTCATTCTCTGAACTCAACCTTGGGTGGAACAGGGATGAATTCATAAATTCCCCTGCAATAATCATTGTATTTGTCAAAGTTGTCAAATTTCTGAGCTGACCAATATCTAATACTCTGCCTTATATATAGTAAAGCATATAAATATTTGATGAATAAATGAATGAGATATTATATTTGTCAAAGAGGACAAAAATTAATTGTATAAGGTTCTGGTTCTCAGAAGTTGATAGGCTCACGAAGAAGATACCAAACAATTAGATTAGCATATGAATTTTCAAGAATCCTTTTAAAGATTAATAATCAAAATAATTTTACATGGCAAATACTCAATAAAATATAAATGTAACTGTAAAGTATACAGAATCTAGGTTTTTAAGTGAATAAATAAACAATAATGAATGGAAAATGAGTTATTATAACAGAGGAAGGATTGAGGGATTTGTTTTTGCTTTGAATGAGGTAAGACCAGTATTCTTAGAGGCACAACACAGCATGACAAGGAAGTGTTACAACATATTCAAGATAATCACTTTTGCGTGTGTTTTTTTTTTTTCTTCTTTTTTTGTAAAAGAAAAATGAGCAAGCTAACCGGTAGTAGTTCCAAGGACAAGTGTGGGGTACTTTGCCACCAACTTCCTACCTTCACCTAAGGGGCCTGAGAAACTGCTCATTATAAACAGCCTGCTAAAATGTCCACAAGTGCTTCCGGGCCTGAAGTTCCAGGGGAGTATGATACAGCATAGCTTATGTAATCATGATTCAGCACCTGTTATGTAACCAGTGATGTAACATACATGTTTCTAATCATATTTCCCATGAGTGATGTCACCTGTCAGTAAAATGCCACTTTTGTGTAGTTTAGTACATAAAGGACTACTGCTCTGTAAGCATCAGAGCGGAGGGAAGTGATCAAAGCTGACCACTCTACCAGCGGTAAATTGTGTGTTCTCTCAATTTGCTACAAGACCAGAGCGACTGCCCTTGAGCTGGGACCTGACACCCCCAGCCATTCCACGTAGACCAAAATAAACCACATAAAATGTAGGCAAATGCAGCACTGAGAAAAGTTCACTAGTATTCCTCTACCCAATACCAGATTGCTTCTCCTCACGAGAAATAAAGAAATTCTGGGACAATTCTTGTAAGAACAACTTGACCTTTAGAATATTCACCATCTTGATAGTCTACAAGCTTTAACAATTGACTCTGACCTTTTAAAATCTCTTGATGTGAGACAATTTTTTGAGGTTTTAAATCTTATTTTCAAAGCAATTACATGGAGCTTTTCTTGGTCACTCAAAATTGCTATAAACAAACTAAAACTTATATTCATGAATATATTTCAAGTCAATTTTCTTGAAGCCTCTCCTAATTGAGACCATAATAGCAAATGGTCTGTTTAGTCTATTGATTTGTGTGAAACTTTCTGAGTTCATTTGATTCCAGGAAGACCATGCTTGTGAAGGTACATGGTCATCATTTATGGGGGCACTCATTCAGTCCAGGGTGCTATGAACGCCAATGCCCCATGTTTCCCTCTTCATCTAGTAAGAGACAAAGCCTAGTAATTACCAACAATTCATTCAATAATTCCTTTTCCTAGCATTGAACTTGACTTAGTCATACATCAATAAAAACAATGTCTGTCCTTTGGGAGCTTAAACTTGTTTAAAAATAGATTTGTCTATTTTTTCTCTTTAAAATTATAAATGTGAATATATGCTTATCGCTGAAAATTTGGAGATTATAGAATGATAGAATGATTAAATAAGAGAATCTATAAACCCAGCACTTAGAACTACAAGTTAAAATTTTGTTGTAAAAAAATATTTATATCAACAGTGCTTAGAGAATAATACAAATAAATCATGTCTACTTATTGAAATATTGTTACATAAAAAGAACAAATAATTGCTAGAAATAGTGGTTTCATTACAGAAAGTATGGCATAGCAATACAATTGAATACTATTCATCCAGTGGAAAGTACAGCATTTTATTTGGAAAATAATACTGCCTGTTTTTAAGAGTAGCATGGGAGATAAAACAGAAGCCTTTCATGTTTTATTAAGTCCCATTAATAACATAATGAAGTGTTTTTTTTAAAGACAAAGCTGCATATGGACCAAAACTATAGGAGACAAGACAATAGGATATAAGAAATCAACAAAATAGATCCGGGAAAGCAAATTGAGTGGTAGTTCATTTAGCAGATCAGAGAAAGCTAAAGTCTACTTTGTGTTGTAGGGTGAGTAGTAGTGGATGGAGAGACGCATATCTGCACGGCAGAAAGAAAAGCTGAAGAGCACAAGAATTGAAGGCAAAAAGAACCTCTGAAAATCAAGGTTTTTTTTGGGCAAAAAAAAAAAAAAGAAGAAGAAGAAGAAGAAGAAGAAGAATGGACTTCTATATGAGTTTCTTAAACCCCAACTTCCCTTCACCACCTTGTATAGCCAGCCAACTACCCCTATTACCACCCTTTCACCCCTACTCAATGACAGGAAATTGGGTTCCCTTTCTGCTGGGCCAAAGCCTGTAGGTTGAACACCAGGAACCAGAGATGGCGGCAACTCCTTCCAGCCACACTCAGGTTTGCATGCAGTAGCCAGGCTTATACCCACAAATGAGAGATTTGGAGCCTTCTTTGAATGCAAGTCTAAACATGGCACCTCTTGGACAGTTTTTTTTTTCTTCCCAAACTATAAGAGAATATACTCATTGCTCCATTGAAAGAGGAAATAAACCAAAAAAAAAGAGAGGATGACATAAAATCTGAGAAATAAGGAGTCCAAAACTGGCATGGAGAACTTTACAGAAATGAAGGGCACACTCAGGATGTTGACAAAGAGCAATCTAGGATAGGCCAGTTTAGCCTGTGTTTGGTCCAGATGAAGGATGGATGGCTGCAGGAAAAAGTGTCTAAAAAAATTAATACACACGCATGTAATGAAACTGATGAGTTACTCCACACATTGAACTATACTGAAAGGAGATTTAAACTGTGGTGAAGAGTTTGGGAACAAATTAAAATAGGTAGTAATAGAAAATTTAATAAATAAAAAATAAGATGAAGTCCAAAATCATTGCCAAACTCATATGTTGTAAAATTTTGATAAAATTATATTTAGGAGTTTTTCAGAGAGTGGCATAGAATAGCCAAATCATCACTTTCGGAAGCAAATGGAAAAATGTTTAAAACTGGAAAATCAAGAAAAAGCAAATAGTCTATTATTTATAAATGTGGATATATTCATCAGAAAAACAGCAGAATTGTAAATGTTTGCCCCTGGAAAATGGTGATCAGGAGTGGGAATGATGGGGCAATGGTGTTTTCAGTTACAAGTCTTTAAAAAATTGTGTGTTAAAAATCATACATATGTATTATCTTGATGGAAGTAAAAATAAAAAGACAATTCATACATGCTATTTTATTCCATGAATAATATATATCTCTATACAAGCAAAATTTTAACACAGTTTCAAAGTTAATCTATTAGGCACCTATTTTATTTTCAAAATAAGTTCTGCAGTGAGAATAATATTACATATGTTCTTAATTCTAGGGAAACAGCAGAATCATTAAATCTGGTTTAATTAATCATAGCTAGATGGATGGACTCATGGTCAGTGGTTAGTTGACACAAGATATTAAGCAAAATAAGTCACTTTTGGAAAATTTGCTTTTCAACATTAAGGAAAAAAATTTCTATAATACATTTCAACCACATATTTTCTATAACATCTCCCTAGTTTCAACATTATAAGCAATCAGTTCTTAGGACTATTAAAGGACACATCTAAGTCCTACAGGAAATCTCTTTGTCCTTTCCAGTAAACAGATTTAGAAAATTAATATTTTGAAGATGTAAAAAGAATAAGACTGTATTGCAAATCTTACAGTAATTGGCCTGCCAAGATTTCTTCTTTGTCTAAATAAGCAAAGACTAAGAACTAACCCAAAGCTCTTGTGTCAACAGTTTCTTCACTGATAGTTTCTCTCAAGGATTTCTCTTTAACTGTCAATTGAAGCACGTGACTTCTAGGTTCATGAATAATTGTCAAGGCCAAATCAAAGTTACTTGGGGCTTATCTATTTTTTTCCATATCTATTGAGCAATAGAAATAGATGTATACTGTATTCTTTTTATCATTTATTTATCTTCTAAGAATATAATTGACTCATATTTTATGATTCTATACTGATAAGTATTTTATTTTTTCATAATGGGGTTTTGTTTTATTTATTTATCTAAACAGAGTTTCCTTATAATTCCATAATATTTATATTTGTGCAAAATTCATTTATAATTGTGATATCATTCCCATCATAACAAAAGCAACTTAAATGTTTTCATGTTTAAACAATTGCTTTTGTTGGTATAATTGAAAAGCTACAAACACATTATAAAGAACACAAGCCTGGCTAAACTAAGAATGGAAATCACAGGAGGAGCTTTCAATAATTCATCCATTAATTCCACAAATATTTATTGAGGGTCTGGAATGCAACAGGTAGCGTGCCTAGTACACATTAGCTTCATACCCATGAAACTATGGTCTGACTAGGGGATAAAGAAACAAAAGTTTAGTTTTAGACATACAACTCAATTGGAAGTACAACTGAAGAGCAGAGAGTAAATTTTTCTATACAAGGTAGATGGGTAGAATATACCCATCATATTGACATGGGTCAGTTGACCCCTCATACTGGCAGCTAAGAACAGATAGGGGACTAATACTATTAGAGAGAGAAATAGAATCAGTTAAAGAGTGTTCACACAGATTGGTTTTAATACACAATTTGAAATGGTCTGTTCAGAAATACCTTTAAACAACTAAATAGTTAAAGCAATTAAATGTTCTGAAAATTTGATTAGTTAGCAAGTAAGAGATTTTAATAAAAAGGCCAAGCACCAGAGTCAGCTATTATAAGCATTTTAGCGATTATTATCTACAACAATAACAGAGGCTTAGTAAATAAGCATAAGGATTATTACAAATGAAATGCTGAAATAGGGGGTGCTCTGGTATGAACTAAATAGAAATGCCATACAAGGACTCATGTCCAACAAGATTAGGGTGTTGGAGAGGAGAGAACTCAATAATCTGTAACTTTTTGGACTGTCACCCTAACTTCAGGATTTGATTGGCTCACTATTCAGATGCAATGAGCGAGAATTTTGTAACCTGCTGATACCTTGGCTGGCATATTATGGTTGTGTCTTAAGTAGGCATTTGAAGTTGCTGCCACAGCCTCAAAAAGACAGATTGCTGGGATTTAATGGAGTTTAGAGAGTTGTATGACTATTACTGTGCCTGCTATTTGTGGTTAAATATACCCTGCATGTTGGCAGCTAAGAATAGATAGGGGGCTAATACTATTAGAAAGAGGAGTAGCCAAAATGCTATTTGGCCTGAGATTAAGATTTCTTTGTGGTATACTTGCTGTGGTGGAACTAGTTCCTCATGTTCTTTAATTGTTGGATCCACTGATATCTACTTTTTATGAACTTCTTCATTGTAAATGACCAAATTATTTTAGTTAAGTAACAACTGAACTTACGTTCATAACGCAACATTTTACTATTTGGATTTTTTCCCAATACATTTATAACCTGATCTACTTAACAATCCTCAACATTGATTCTAAAGAAAGCAAATTAGTTCTTATGCTTATGTTTGAAAAGATAAATTTAAATATAATTGGTTTAAAAGCCCATAGTGTCTGAATATTGTGTCTAGGTCAGTGAAATCCGCTACAACCCTTTAACTTGTAAAGAGATAATAAAGATCTCCTGGAGAAGAAAGAACAATAATCTTTCTAGAAAATATGTTGAAGACTTTCTAAGTGGCTCTGAATACTGACCTTCTTCAATAGTGATTTTGAATTATCACAGTTGCTATTGTAGTCTTAATTTTCAGTGGTAATAAACATAAAAAATGTATTGCCTAGGAACACTTAACTCTTAGGATATACTTCATAAATGATAGATTTTGAGTACTTAATAATTGATATAGCTTTTTTTCTTTATTAGAGAAAGTTTATAGAACCATCATGCATAAAATACAGGATTCTCATATACTACCCTATTAACAACTTGCATTGGTGTGGAACATTTGTTACAATTGATGATAGACATTTCTATAATTGTACTATTAACTATAGTCCATGGTTTACCTTAGGGCTCACTGTTTGTGTAATGAAGTTGCATAGATTTTTAAATTTTATTTTATTCTGTGACCAGAATAAACACTCTAACATTTCCCCCTTTCAATCACATCAGATATACATATTTCAGCACTGTTAATTATATTCACATTGTTGTGCTACCATCACCGCTATCAATTTCCAAAACATTTCCATCATTCCAAATAGAAATCCCGTACATTTTAATCCTAACTTTCCATTCCCTAGCCCCACCCTGTCCTCGGTAACCTATATTTCAGATTCTGATTCTTTGAGCTTACTTACTCTAATTATTTAAAATCAGTGAGATCGTGTATTATTTATGCTTTTCTGTTTGGTTTGGCTTATTTCACTCAACGTGATGTCTTCAGAGTTCATCCATGGTATCACATGTGCTGGTTTAAAGTTGTTATAAGATCATTTTCTTTAACCCCTTCCTATGGGGGCAGAACTATTAATGGGTGAGACCTCTGATCAGGTTGCTTCAATTGAGATGTGACCCATCTGATTCAAGGTGGGTCATAGTCCTTTACTGGGGTCCTTTATGAGGACAAAAGACAGGAAAAGCCCAGAGAGTTCAGAGAGTGAAACATCCATAGAGATCAGAGAGAAACATACAGAGAGCTAAAAGAGAAAAGCCCAGAGAAGTAAGAATACACAGAAGATGAAAGCAATGGAACCCAGAGAGAAGGACCAGCAGATGCCAGCCATGTGCCTTCCCAGCCAACAGAGGAACTCCAGATGCCAACTGCCTGTCTTTAGAGGTGGTATCATTTGGTTGATGCCTTAACTGGGACATTTTCATGGATTTAGAACTGTAAATTTGCAAGCTAATAAATCCTCATTGTAAAAGCCAATCCATTTCTGGTATATTACATTACAGTAGCTGAAGCAAACCAAAATAATATGTATCAGGACTTCATTCCTTTTTGAAGCTTAATAAAATTCCATTCTATATGTATACCATATTTTGTTTATCCATTCAACAGTTGATGGACAATTATGTTGCTTCCATCTTTTGGCAGATGTGCATAATGACTCTAGGAACATCGGTGTGAAAATATCTGTTTGAGTTCCTGCTTTCAATTCTTGGGGGCATGTAAGTAACAGTGGGATTGCCAGGTCATATGATAATTCTATACTCATCTTTTTGAGGAACTGCCTTTCCTCCATAGCTGCTGCATCATTTTACATTACCATCAGCAATGAATAAGTGTTCCTGTTTGTTCACTTCCTTTCCAATACTTGTTATTTTCCATTTATTTTAATAGCTGCCATTATAATGAGTGTGAAATGTATCTCATTGTAGTTTTGATTTGCTAATGATGTTGAGCATCTTTCACATATTTTCTGGCCGTTTGTATATCTTTTTTTGAGACATGTCAAGTATGTTTTAAACATAAACATAAATTTTTATTTTGTGCCATTAAAAAGAGCATGAGGAATGGATATTCAAAATTCATTTCCCTTCTACCTGGCATGCTGAAATTGGTTGAAATAAAGTGTCAGTTAAATGATTACTTTATCATCAAGGTCTTTAAAATTGATTTTACTAGTGCATTTTCTCCTACATGCAGAAGAAAGTAGATTGGTTAAATAACTAATAAAATTTGGCTTAAGATACTTAAATTATTAATTTGTCAAACGTATCCCAGGTAAGGTAAATAAAGGACATTTATTTTGTATTCATAAGCTTGATACTTTTCTAACATATTAGGACTGATTGCAGATTTCTGATGATTTCCAAATAGGTATGATTTAGGGCCAGGCCTTGAAATTGTTATGATTTCTTTTTTAGATAATCTATACTACTACTACCAAACTATAGGTATATAGTCTTGCATCTTATAATATGGAGCTTTATTAATTATGTTTGTAATTTTGACAGTTTCCTTATCTAAATAGTTAATAATTATTACTATGCCATAATCATAAAAATAATGTTTTGCTGCTATTATTTTATAGCACGAATTTGTGAGTCATGGACCTGGTGGGAAACGGTACAATGAAATTAAGGTACTTGAGGAGAGTTTAGGAAAGAGAGTATTTATAAAGCTGTGGTCATGGTATAAGGTGACCACAAGAGATACAATATAGTTCAGAGAGTTTCTTCCTGCAGTTTCTTCATCTAGCAGAATGTAGAGAGGAAAGGGCCATGTACAGAAGTAGGTCAACTTTGATCAAGAAACCCAAGCATCAAAGCTAGGGCTTGCATCTCATGCAACTATGTGATGATACTGAGAATTGCTGATTGTATATGTAGAATGGAATGATTTGTTAATATTTTTGTTTGTTTGCTAATTTTTTTAATTAATAAAAAAAAAGATTACAAAAAAATAAAGAAACCTAAGCATCTTGCAGAGATAAGTACCTCAATCTAGATTTTTCCTCCTCCAATCTCCTGCCAGTGTCCCCATGTGCCAAAACCAACTACAAGCCAAAGGGTAAAGGAAATTGTTACTGTCAAGTATAAAAGATATAGAAGGAAAATTCTAAAAAATGCACTCAGAAATATAAACACCACCTTTCTTTTGCTTGATTAGCAGATGGGTTTACTTTCTTTAGAGAGCACCACACTTGTGACCGATATCGTGTATAGGCTCACTCGATATTCTTATTGTTTAAGTGTCTTCATGAGACACAGAAAGCAGATGCTGGAAAGACAAAACTACATATTCCAGATGCTTTTATAGTTGTGATTTACATAATGCTGATCAGATGCATATGCCCAAGTTATCAATTTTGAGCTTAATTAAATGGTGCGAGTAGGATCTGACATTCATTTTGCTGCTTAGGACTACGGCAGAGGTAGGATGGGTCTTGGAATCAACAATTATGGTAACAGCTTCCTGGCAGCAGCTCTCTTAAACTACTCAGGTCTACTATATGGCTTTGAGGAACTACATTTGAAGGTCATCCTAAAGCCTATTTTTATGGTCTTGATTCAATTTGCTAGGTATATTCCTTGAGAAAGTCCTTTTTCCCTACAATATCCCAAATGGTTTCTGTTGTCTGCAACTGAGAACCTCAGAATATCCAGCCCTCTAAAATAGCAGCAGTGAAACATTTCATCATTTTGACAGGGGATTTTTAAGAACATTTTTATACTTGCCTCATCAGTTTCAACCTGAGATTCCCTCTCTCTGTCTAAACCAAAAATAAAAGTTGTGTTATATAACTGAAGGGAAAATTGCAAGTGATTAATCCTTCTGTTTACCTCAACAATAGGTGTACTTACTATTTTCATAAAAAAATGTAAGAACTGGATAGGTGCTTATATTATTACATCCTCAGTGTGATATAGAGAAACTTTAAAGTAGGTAAAAAAAAAAACGGTTTTGTAGCAGAAATTACAAACATCTGCAAATCAGTGTGTGAGGCTGATCCATTGCAATTTTTATGATGATTTGAAAATCCATGGAAAATAAGTAGAACGTGGCCTACTGAGCTAGAAAAAAAAACCATGTTTTTTGTTGTTATTCTTTTTACATGACATAGTATTCTTGCATGCCATCAAATGTACTGACAGGCTGGGAGTTTTCTTACATATTTCCTGTTTTAACCCCTTACATAGAAAAAGGTATAGAAAACAATTCACACTATTGAACTTTAAAGCAGCTCAAAGAAAAGCAAACAAAGGAACAAAGAAATAAGAATGTCTCCAGATCTTTAAATGAAAACTACAAGTAAGGTCGGTAAAATTCATTTTCAAGTAATCATGATAGGTTATATATTTAGGTAAGAAAAACCTAACTTCTTTCCTACTCTTAGGAATAGAGAGAGATACATTTATTTCACAAGTCCTGTACGTATCATCTAATATTTTCATCTTCAGTAACAGCTGCTGGCCTTCAAACCTCTCAAAGGAGATCATGAATGACATTTTCTCCAAGAAGTCTTTTCTGATGACCTCCAAATGAAAGTAAACTCTTTATGTTTCACATTCATTGTTCATTATAAACATTATAAATGTTGCATATATTACTATATGTTTTGTGATTTGTGGACACAAGAGAGAGATGCTAAGGAATATATCAACCTCGTTGAATTTATGTATTAGGGTTCTCCAAGGAAACACAACCAAGAGGATATATATTTAATATATATGGAGGGGAAAGGAAAAAGAGGGAGAGGGAGAGAGATTATAGCAAATGACTCATGCTACCATGGGTATTGTCAAGTCCGAATTTGGTAGGGCAGGTCACAAGCTGTAAACTTCCATGAAAGAGAATTATTGTTCTCTGGGAGAAATTGGCTGGTTGAAAAAGTTTTTCTTTCTGACTTCACAAATTCTCAGTTCTCACTTTAAGACTTCCAACTGCCTGGATGAGAAGATTCCCCTCATTACAGAAGGCAACCTCCTTTTCTTGATTGTAGATACAATCAGCTGTAGATAAAATCAACTAATGGTGTATATTCATATGTGAAATATAAGCACAGCAATAAATAATCAGGTCAGTGCTTGCCTGATCAAACAGTTGTACCCTATGACCTAGCCACGTTGGTACATAAAATTAACCATTACAGAATGGAGTAACAGAGAAAAGAGCACCAGCAGCAGCAGTCCTACTGTATTAGGACCTTCTAAGCCTCCAGGTAGAAATGGTGAAACTAATTTATGGTGCAGAATTGGAACCCTAGACATTAGGATCTTCTAATGAAGAACTAATGAAAAAGAGAATTTTAAAAATCTAAATTCTTCAGGATGATAACTTGGAAAGGTCCAGAATGGGTCTAGAGAAAAGAAACCTGAAAAGGCATCTGTCTCTGCTTGGGACTTTGACAAAGAACATATTTAGGAAGTCATTGTTCAGTTCCAGGAATTCATTCAGCTCAGGTTCTATTTTTTATTCCAAGAAACTCACCACAAAGAAATATAAAATTAAAGAGAAAGGCTACAATTTAGGAAAGTATTAAAGCAGATTCTCAAACATTTGTGTGAGGATTTGTTAAAACATAGAGTCCTGGATCCCACCTTCAGAGTTTCTGTTTCAAAGGTCCGAGATGGGAACTGAGGATTTTCATTTTTAACAATTTTCAGGTGATGCTGATGCTGCTGGTCCAGGCACCACACTTTGAGAACCATTATACTAAAGAAATGGGCTTAGTACTTAAAAATGGGAAGACAGTCTCAACAAAGAGAGGATCTGTTAATGATGTGGTGGGAAGTAATTATAATGACCAATGCAAAAATACAAGAGAAAAGAGCACCAGCAGCAGTAGACAATTTTTAAAAACAGCCAAACCAGTTCTATTGGGAGCAGGAAAAACAGCCACTAAAAAGCAAGCGTCCTCTCTCCCTTGGAGTGAATACTATGATATTTTTGTTTCCCAAAAACACCATCTAAACTAGAAAGGAGCTATTGTACTTAGTATTATTATTACTTAATTTTTAAAAATTTTGGAGCATGTATTATATCCTAGCTGCTGTGGCAGGCAACGGCAATATAGAGAAGAAGAAAACTGAGTTTTCCCCTATAAAGCTTAGTCAGTTACTAAAGTAGTAAATTTGATAACAATAGAGGCAATGCCTTTTACATCTTGGAATTCCCTAGAAAATTTATCACAGTAACCTATACATAATAAACAAATATATTTGAATAAATGTACACTCATTGCCATTAAAATATCCCAGCACATTCTGCTGAACCCTACAGTTAATGAAGCCTGGCAATGTACCACATATACTGCTAAGCATCTTCTCTTTTCGTTCCTACAATCACCGTATAAGGAAAGTAATTTCATTATTTGCATACACGGAGAGGAAATTGAGCTTTCAAGATTCAGCAACTTGCTCTAGATCACACAGCAAAAAGTATCAAACCTGGAATTTAAGGTGTAATCAGTATGACTTCAAAGCCATTTCTGCACCTGTTATACTGTCTCAAAAAGCGATTTAAAACAGGTTCTTCTTTATGCTGTCAAAAATTCATTCCTATGATCTTTACACTATTGATACACTTCAGACATAAATATTTTAAAAGGTTAGTTCACTTTTTTTTTTACCCATTTACCATATGGTACAAAACTTCAGATATAATTAAACGAGCTATCCCAATGTGCTGTTCTAAGTAATAAGACCTAAGATTTTACCATGTTCCATGTCAAGCATTGCATTTTATCTTCAAAAAGAAACACTGTAAGTATTATCGCAAATCCCATTTAACAAGTGAAGAATTAAAGTCAGAGAAATCAATTAACTTTCTCACCACTACAGGGCTAATAAATGGCAGGTCTGAAATTTGGGCCATTTTCCCTAACTATAGAACTCTCATCAAACACCACTTATTCCTTACTGTCTTTTTCACATCTAACCTACTTCTAGACAGCCTACCTTTAAAAATATTCATTAATGTTTTCTCCTTTATCTTTTCAAGCAAACCCAACAGATTAAGGAAATCATTGATCTGGGACTACCTGAGTAACTTTTACGCATTTTATCCTTGGGTCAGTAAGCTTGCAATGCCTACAGTTGGGATGAGAATGTGACAAAATTTATACAGGTCAATAAAAGCAAAATCTGAGAAGAAAATTTAAAAAGCTAAAGGCATTTCCTTTTCCTTTATGTGAATAATGTATATTCAGTATAGGTTTTATTTCCAAATTTACACCTATGTACAAAATTGTTTTATACACCTTTGTTTATGAATTAAGAATGACTGGACTTGTCCTGTAAACAGAGAATATTGCTGCTATTAAAGGATAGATCTGAAATGATATCTCATCACTCAGTATGAATATAGGAAAATGAATATTTCTGTCATGGACAGGAGTAGCATTGATTGGGGCTTTATATTCAATTGATGTTTTTCTTTACTCTATTGATCTAATTTCTTTCATATGTTTTCCCCCTCCAGTTTCAGGGCTGCTATAACCCAGGACGTCCTCCTACGTTAGCAAGAATTACATAGCAACTGCTGCCAGGGCCAGGGCCTGACTGAAAAGGATTTCCTGCTTCCAAATTATTTTAAAAGTTGAGCCGGTTACAATGTAGGAAGTGTCACAGACATTACATACACATATGTCAATCAGGCCGAGAGGAGAAGACAAATGGTTACTAATATTTGGTTACAATATCACACAGCTGGTGTACTTATACAAACTAGTTTATAAAGGAATTTCCAAGGTGAAAGAGTAAATGAAGCTCCCAACCCTCTGAGTGGTAAATTCAACATTGAATGAGATAATAAGTACAGATATCAAATATTTTAAATAAAAGCAGTGTAAGAAAGATGCAGAAGTAAGTTATACACTATATGCAAATAGATTTTATGGGAGAGAAAATATAAAACAAAATTAAAATTATGTTTTTCCTTTGTTACTACTTCTTCGATATGCAGAATCCCATAAATGATCAGACCAGACAGATTTATTAATAGAGATAAATGGAATATGAAGAATATATCAGTTATTATGTAACTTCAAATTTGATGTAGTTTACTTCTGAATTATAAGTTTATGTCTGGATACATGAACACTTTATAAAGTAAATAGGATAAAATAAAACATCAGTAATAAATATCATTTTTAAGATAAGTAAAACCTACTCCAATCAATTAAAAACAGGACAGGCAGAGGCTAAAAATAGTTAATAATAACCTTTCATCTCTTCAGTATTTTTTAACAGGTTAAATAGGATCAATGAAACAGATATTATTATACAGATTCAATGAATGATTAACATAAGAATTTATTTAAGAACTTCAAAGAAATTAAAAAGAACATTTCTGGGACCATTAGAAAAAGGTGTCTCGATATAAATTGTGCTACATGTAGCTACTTTGAGAAAAATAAAAAGAAAGAAACCATAGTTGATGTTCGGACTCATTTATAAAGAAGGGTTTTAAGTACAGTCGTAGATGCTTAGGATCTATCAGCCTTACTTATGTAAAAGGAATTTTAAAATGTGACATTTTCTGAGTGGTACGACAGTGGCTCAGCAGGCAGAATTCTCACCTGCCAGGCCAGAGGTTCGATTCCTGGTACTGCCCATGCAAAAAAAAAAAAAAAAAGTGATGTTTTCTGTCTCAGTTTCATCTGAAGTATCGAAAGTCAACAACAAAACAAGGGGTGCACAGAACTCCAACATTCATTCCAAAGCAGAGTGCTAGCATATTTATGTGGGACTAGCAAAGGGAGTCTGAGGCCCCCTTCCCATATTATCATCCTTCAATACCCCAAAATTTGAAATATATATATATGTATATATATATAAAATTATTGAGAAAAATTATAAAAATAACATTTTATATACTCATTCATTGCTCTTTGTTTTCCCTAAGTTCTTTAATGTAGTTGCGTATTCCTTACGTCATAAAGCCATACCTTAAGGTTCAGTGTCATTAAACTGCCCTGATTTTTCTTTTACTTTTTTGAAGTGTGTACACACACACACACACACATATGAGTTCCAGAGACTCATAGGTGTAGTACTTAACTCCCTTAAATTACCGTGCCAAAACCCACCCTTGTCTGTATATTTCTGTTAATTTCACCCAGACTCACAACCATGCTGTGATCTCTGTTTTTCCAATCTAATCTTATTGTAATCATTCATCACATTCTGTGCATTATTCTACATAACCTTTCTTGTATATATTGCTTCCTGCATTTCCACTCTAGGTAAGACCCATATTTCACACTTCAACTTCTCACAATTATTTCTAAAATGACTAATCATAATTTCTATTGTAGGACTTTCCAGTGATCTTAATAAAGATCATGATTTTATTAAACCTCACTTTCAGTTCTTCTCTGGTTAAAAACCATCAATCAAACTTCCGCCTTTTACCTCCTATAGGCAAAAGATCATACTTCTTGGCCTGAAATCCAAATGCTTCCTCAGTGTGTAGAAGACACTAATTTTGCAGCCCCACCCCGTCCTTAGAGACATGCACTGGTAATCCCTCACAGACATGGTGCTCTACAGCTAATGTGGCCGGCAACTAGCACTTGGGGTACCATACATTTTCCCTAACTTGTGAAAAGTGCCCCTCCTCTTTATGCCTATTTTAAAGCATAGCAGATTTTCAAGATTCAGGTCCATCTTTATGAAACTTTGCTGATTTACCTAGCCCAATACTCTCTCCGGATTCCATTTGCCACTTGGATTTCTGTTATGAGATTTTACAAAATCCATTATGGCCAATAACGAAGGAACGAAACATTTCCTGAAGGCGTCAATTAAATATAACTTCATAATCTAAAATCAGCAAATTAAGAATCAAACGAAATACATACTCATTGTGTATATATGAATATAACAACTGCTACTAAAATTGGTCAAAAGAAGGCATATCAAAATGAAAAAAAAAATAAAGGGAAATATATTAGCTATGCAAAATCCTAAGCATAGCATGCCTGGCTTAGTGTAGGCACTCCACAGATGTTTTCATTCCCATTCTCAAATAAACTAGAATAAATTGTTCAAATTTTCAAGACTAGAAAAATGCTGTTTGAAGTCTAAAAAAATTATGCCACAAATGTGAAAAAAATGAGTGTGAAATTATTCAGAAAATCACAGGAAACTAGAATTAGGAGTGTTCCTTGAAGTTTAAAGGAGATATTACAAATAAAATAAGTCTTAGCACTAAAACTATTTCATTATAATTTGATGTCACCTATTGGACATTCCCAAAACATGGATTCAAAATGGCACCCTGAAACCCCAATAAATCTGTATGCACTCAATAGTTAGCATGGCATTTTCCACATAAATTATTACATAAATTTCCATTTTTCCTTATTTCTAGGTATCACCATGCACTATTCTAAGTCTTAGGCACATGTGATACTCACTTATACAGGACTTTATCACTTTGCACATTTTAGAAAAATAAGTAAACTTGCTTAAACCATTAGAAGTAGAGGCAACAACATTTCCAAAAAGCGTTGTGGTTACATCTATTTTTAATGCTTTGAAAGCACCTGTCAGCAAGAACATCTGCATCCTAATAGGCTATTTTAAGGAAGTTTAAATCATCTCTATGTGACAAATACAGCCATATTCCAAATACGTGAATCTCATAAAAGAAAATGCATATTCAACAACTGATTAAAATCAAACATATAAAAACATCACGATTCAGGACCCAATACAAATGTTAAAAATAAAAACATTTCTTAATGAGAGTATTGAACACTGTGCATAGGCAAATATTTATCTCAGTTAATAATGCTGATCACTATAAAAAATGTGTCTTAATTGAAGGAAAGAAATCACTACACAGCATGTTTCATCACAATTATTTATTCCTTTCTATGAAATTCAGTTTGGTTTGAGTTACATGAAAACTATCATTTATCATACATATAATAGTTATAGTGTTCTTGAAAATTGCAAACCAAAATTTACTGCTTTTATTAAATGTTTCAAAATGTTTGTATTTTTATTCCCCTAATATAATAATGCCCATTGATTCGTCAGACATTCCCCTTTGGGTTCTCATGATTCAGAAGGACAGCACATGACAGATACAAAGTAAAATCATGTATTTGACTATCATCTTAGACTTCTTTGAATCCCTGCATGAAAAAATGCCTTGAAAGCTAATCTTTGTTAAAGGTAAAAGTGGCTTCTAAATTCCATAAACTCCATTTAAAAATTAACACCAAAGAATTTTACTCTAAAACCTTGCTAGAAAGATCTCAGGAGTTATAAAAGGGAAATTCCTGTCAAATAGGAAGAACAAGTAGAATGGATATCGTGTCATGAGAAATCAAAGGTGACAAAATGAGAATGTAGATAAAACCTAAGTCCCTAAGAGAACTAGTTCCCTCGATTCCCTGGGATTCGGGAGGAAGGTTGTTGTGGGTAAAAGCAAAGTTATAAAACCCTTCAAGAAATCCCCATATCTTGCATAGATTGAGGAAGAATTCAAAATCCTCTAGGCCAGTAGTTCTCAACCAGGAGAAATATTGCCACAGACCCTTTCCCTGCTGGAGACTTTGAGCATTATCAAGAGACATTTTTGGTTGCCACAATGGGGTGGGGATGTGCTACTGACATCTAGTGGGTAGAAGCCGGGGATGCTGATAAACATCCTATGATGCACAGGACAGCCCCCACAACAATCAAGAATTATCCAGCCTGAAATGCCAATAATGCCAAAATTGAGAAACATTTAAAAAATACTGAAGTTGAGAAACAGGACGGTATTCTGCTTCCTTGCCACATCCAATATGGGCTGCAGCATATATGGGCAAAGGGAGATTTCCAGATATATTAGGCCGAAATCATACTCTTCATTCCCTTCTGCCTGCAGCACATGGTGTAGAGCGATTCCAAATTTGGGTGTGCATCCAGAGTTATGAGTAGAGCAATGAGGTCCAGAGTAATGAGGGTACTCAACCCATGGGCAAAATAATTGCTCTCATTCAACAAGTACTGAATATCTACTCAATAAACATCTAGCATTGTTCTAGGCACTAAAGGTACAGCATTGTAGAAACATGTTACAATTTGGTAGAGAGATTACAGAAACAGAGTGCAGGGATGGGGACACTGTTCTACAGAAGGTCTCTGAAAATGTGACATATACAGAGGTCCAAGGAGAAGAAAGAACAGGTATAAAGTCCTTGAGGAAAAGAATAGCAATGAGGCCAGTGAGAATGAAACAAAGTAAGAGAGGAGGGTGGGCAAAGATCTTACTTAGGCTGAGATGATTGGGGAATTGTAGGCTGTGGTTAGGACTTGGAATGCTGTTCTGAGTAACATGGAAAGCAATGAAAAGTTTTGAACACTCAAGTGACGTGACCTGATGTACTCATTTAAATGTGTACTCTTTGGAGAAGATATTGTGACCGAAGGATAAAGGAACTGTTGGAATTGGGCCTAGATGGGAGAATAATATGTGAAAAAAGTGGTCAGGTCAGGATATATGCTGATGGTAGGGCAGAGAGTATTTGTTGACAGATCAGCTCTTTGAGAAAGTCATGATTAATCTCATAATTTAGCCTGAATAATAGAATACAGTTTTCATTTGCTAAATTGGAGGATATTGGGAAGGAGTAGATTTCTATTTCATTTTGTTTGGTTTTGTTGTAGGGGAGGAATCAGAAATTTAATTTTTTAGTATATTAAGTTTAAAAGCTTATTACACATCCAAATAGAATTGTTGAGTTGGCTATGTCTGGAATTCAGAAAGGAGATCTGGACTAGAGTTATAAATGTGTGAGTTACCAGTATATTGATAGTTCTTCGCCCCTGGGTGATAATTCTAGGCATTGATTTCCTAATTACCTGTGGTTTAAAAACAGGAGGTTGACTCTTCCAAGTTCTCTGACTTCCGTATATATATATAAAAAAAAAAAGCCTCCCCAAGGCTTTCTCTCTCTAGTTTACGGTTTCTTTCTCCTTATAAAGTCTCCATTAGTTCAAATTAAGACTTAACCTCATTCAGGTAGGCCATATCTTCATTTAAAATACCATCTTCAAGGAATCTCATTTACGATGGGTTCATACCCACAGAAATATGGATTAAGATTAAAAACGTGTCTAAATTGGGATGCATAATCCAATCTAGCACATTCTCCCAAAGCTCAATAATTACATTTACTTTAATTATCTTTAATAACCTTTAAGAACATACTTAGACCCTGATTCATCTTAATTTTCCATGGTATCTATAGACATTTCTTGTGACAAAATAAGGATTCCAGCACCTGTCCCTTCCTCCATCTGTTATTCCTCCTTTAAACATCCTGCTTTCTGACAAGTATAACTTTACATTCAATCTGTGATCATAACCTTGTCCACAGCTGACTCCAAACATTGAAACATATTAGAGTTGATACATTAATGAATTTATGTCACCTTTTAAATTTTATTTATTTTCTGTTTTTCTTGGGTGAATATAAGTTCTAGAAGAACAGAGATTTTGCTTGTTTGTTTTTGTTTTATGGCTTGATATTGCATCCCCAAAGCCTAGAATAGTGGCTGACACTAAGAAAACTCAAGAAAAAATTTTAAATGAATAGATTTTTATTTAATTATTTGTTTTTAAAAATTTGTGATTCAAACATAATTATTAAAAGTATCTGCTTTCATGTGATGTAGACATTCTAAAAATTGGTAAAATATTAAAATATAAATGTAAAAACATATATGTACACATATTTATACATAAATATATTTAATTCAACAAATGTTGTTTATAGGATATATATCTTAGTTTAGCATTAAAGGAAGGAGAAAATGCCCAACAAACATAGTCTAAGAAAATCCACATTA
>PVIY010040966.1:0-21985 GCA_004026745.1 Myrmecophaga tridactyla | reverse complement strand
GTATGTACAGGTCAGCACTTGCCCAGAGCTGGGCAGGGGGAGACACGGCAGGGGTGCCTGCCTGCATATGCTCGGATCTGGGGGGACCCTGGACACTGATATAGGCAAGGTTGCATTGTATGTGCTGGGGGTGGGTGTGGCCGAGGCACGAAGGTGAGCGCCCACAGTCTGGATGTGCAAGCGACCGCCTGCAAGGGGCAGGAAGGGGAGGAGGGGGTGTCGCAGAACGCAGGTGGGTGGGTCTTGGAAGGGGTGGGGCGAGACTGCGCTTGCACAGGAGAGGTGGGTGGTGTGGGGCAAGCCCCCACCGGTGCCCGGGATGGCATTGTGGGGGGTGGCCCTGGTGTAGGTTGGGGCAGGGGCACTTGGAACGTGGTGGGGGTTGGGTGGTGGCGTTCAGGTGCTGGGACTGGGGAGCAACTTGTGGGTTGTCCAGCAGGGGTGGCACGCATGAGGGTAGCATGTTCAAGGAGCTCAGTGGGCCTTACTTTCTTGTCCCTGTTACCTTGTCTATGCACTCCTGACGGCTCCGGGCTTCCGTTTGGGAAGGGGCACATTAGGCTGTTTGCACCATTTGGCCGGTGTCCAGTTCTAAGTGCCTCAATTGTTCAGGTTTTGCCACCAGGGTCTCCCCTTGGGCGGCTAGCACCATGTCTCTCCCACGCCCCACTCCAAGGCCTGAGGAGTCCCTGCTGGGCTCCCCCTTCCCTTCCCTCTGCCCCGAGGATAGGAGGATGGAACTAGTTGGTGTTCTGGAGAGGCTGGCCCCTCTAGGTTCAGGACTCACCTGGTCCAGGGGCCCATCTGGAGGCTGTAGGTTTCGGTAGAGTTACCCTAGTGCATGGAACCTTTGTAGAATCTTATATAATGCCCTAGGTATTCTTTAGGATTGGCTGGGATGGTTTCGGTTGGGGTTTGGCAAGTTATGATAGTAGCCATGTCTAGCTGAAGCTTGTATAAGAGTGACCTGCAGTGTAGCCTCTTGACTCTATTTGAACAATCTTAGCCACTAATACCTTATTTGTTACACTTCTTTTCCCTCTTTTTGTCAGATGGCATTGTTGAGCCCATGGGTCATCTCCCATGCCACCAGGGAGACTTTCACCCCTGAATGTCAGGTCCCATGTAAGGGGGAGAGCAATGATTTCACTGGCAGAGTTGGGCTTAAGAGAGAGGCCACATCTGAGCAACAACAGAGGTCCTCCAGAAGTAACTCTTAGGCATGCTTATAGGTAGGTTAAGCTCCTCCACTACCTACATAAGCTTCATAAGAGTAAACCTTAAGATCAAAGGTTTGGCCTATTGATTTGGGTGTCCCCAGTGTTTGACACAATATTTGGGGTTTCTCCAGCGGAAGAGTTTAATAGTTCCATAATTTTCTCCCATCCCTCAAGGGACTTTGCCAATACTTTTTGGTTATCTGTTTAATATACTCTGGGGTGTCTCCAGGCATTACATTAAGCTATACAGGAATACAGGCTTTCATTCTCATTCTGGGCTTCCTGTGTTTGGATTGTGCAAATGAGCTATCCAGACAAGTTGAGTTAGATTATGTGCTACAAAAAACTTAGGATCTGGAAAATCCAAAAGAAAATAAACCTTTCTTCGTTTGGTCTGAAAGAGTAGGTGAAGTTCTGTCTTCCTTACCCCTATATTCTGAATTACATTAATCCTGACCCAATTGGCTTCATTCTTATCTGTAAATACTAGGTTATTCATATATAAAACAGCCCTTCAAAATCCGGAAATAACAATTACCACTCCGGACTAAATGTAGCTGCCATAAGAGCTTACAATCTAGGCCCCAGTTTTCTTACAAATAATTTCTAAATGAGATCATACAATATTTGCTTTTTTGTTTCTGGCTTATTTTGCCTCACCAAAGGTCCCTCAGGTTCATTCACATCATTGCACGCCTTACAACTTCATTCCTTTTTGTAGCAACACTGTTTGATCATATATTCACACCATCGTTCGCCAATCTACTTTTCAGTCAGTGCATCCTTCAGCCACCTCAGTCTACTGGGCCTTATGTATAACATCCTGGGTCAACAGTCCATCCACACTCTCAATTTTAGATGCTTTCATTGTCCCCAAGATAAAGATAGCCGGAATAGTTCCCTCTTAAAGGGCTCCAGTAAGCAACCTCACCTTGAATGGATGGAGATGCATCTCCATGGAAACCATTTAATCAAAAGGTACCACCCACAATTGTGTGGGTCACATCTCCATGGGTAATCAGAATGCTCCCACTCAGAATATTGAATGAGGATTAAAGGACGTGGCTTTTCTGGGGTCCACAACAGATTAAACTGACAGAGACATCAGTGATTCATATATTTGTGTGCTTCACGTTGTCTATCAGTTCCCTCTGATCCAATTCTATTTTTCCATCTTTGTTGCCATTTTTTCTCTTTTGTGTATTCGAATTCAATTTTCCTGCCTTGTAGTTCACTTATGGTTTATTCTGCCTCTTCCAGTCTGGTGTTGTATGTCTCTAGTATATTTTAAATTTGGTCTACAGTTTCATCTTTGTGAGCTGTTCTATTTTTCTGTTTATTCTTTCAAATTCTTCTTTATGCTCTTCTCATGTCATCTTGATATCCTTTATGTCATTAGCCAACCAAATGAAATTTATTTGGGAGATTTGTATAAACATCTTTGATTAGTTTTTCCAAATTCTGCATCTCATCTGGTGTTTTCTTTTCATCATTTGGCTGGACTATATCTGCCCAAATCTTCATATGCTTTCTGATTTTCTGTTGGCTTCAAAGCATTTGATTATCTCAATAGGGCCATTTTGAAAGTTGATTTCCCACCTTGCCTAAGGTTTTGTGTTCGCTTGGGTTTGCATTGACGTTCTCCTTCTGCAGTTGGTTTGTCAGTAATTTCCTATGACGCCAATGCCCAGACCCATTAGGGGATGCAGCTCTACTTGAGGATCTGCTTAAAACTAGACAGATAAGCAGTTTGCCAGACTGCACATTCCACTTCTTCCCAGCAGATGGCACTCTTGGGCTCCCTTTTCCCCTCAGGCCAATCTCCTTCCCGCTGCGGCAGCCAGGTGAGCTGGATGGAGACCTGGTACAACACCAGCCAGGCCTCCTCGTCCCATTGCTGAAGGCCACTGACTCCAGGCCTGGGGGTTGGGCAGTGTGCACCTCTGCAGAGATTCTGCTTGTGGGCCAGATAGATCTGGTGGCTCCCAGGCACCTGCTTGGAATGACCTTGGGCCGTGGAACTGCATATTTCAACTGCCTCTGACTACAGCCCACCTGGAAATGCCTGCTGGCCCAGCGTGGTGTCGGGCACAGGGTGTGGGGCACTGGGCAGGGTGTGGGGGGCAGGGCAGGGCGCAGAGGGTGGCGTGGCTGGCTTCTTTGTCTCTGCCTCTCCATCTGTGCACTCCTGAGGGCTGGAGGCCTCCACAGCGGGAGGCTCTGTGCACTAAATGGATGGTCTCTGTGCACAAGGAACACAGGTCTCTGGCTTCCAGGTTCCCCACAGAAACTCCGGCTGCAGAGCTGTGGGGGTGGGTCTCCCAAGCTAGCTGTGGGTCAGGCAGAGTGCAGGGGAACTTTGCTCTTTGGGGACCTGCATTGTTCTGGGCACAGCCTCTTGTCCCCAGTGGAGTCATGACCAAGCACACCCACCCCTTTCTCTCCATCCCAATTCCTTAGCTTTTTCACCCAGGATCTCCTTAGACAGTGCAGAAGGCCCCTTCTGGTCACTTACATCCTGGGACTGCTGTCCCGGCCATTTTTCTGTTACCTCTCTAGTTGTTCCATGGAGCAGGGGGGAACTCAGCCTATCCTATTCCACCATCTTCCCGGAAATTGACAGTTTGGTGTATGAGTTGCAAATATTTTTTCCCAATACATATTTTCATTTTATTGTGATTTTTGCCGTGCAGAATTGTAAAAAAAAAAAATGTAGCCAGATGCATTTATCTTTTATGGTTCTGGGATTTTGTAACATGTGCATGGGTGGTTCAGTGGTAGAATGCTTACCTTCCATGTGGGAGACCCGGGTTCAATTCCTGGACCATGCACACCCTCCCCCCAAAAAAAACATGGTTGCATATCAGTAATTTCATGGAATTTAAACTAACAGAATGACCTTTTCTACTCTCAAATGATAAAGCAATCTCATGTGTATTCTCATAAACTTATAGTTTCTTTGTTCAAATTTGAGTGTTTGATCCATCTGGTAAGGCTTCAACTTTTTTTTTATCCAGATGACTGCCAATTGTCCCAGACCACTTATTAATAACTCTTTTCTTCCCTGACCTGAAATATCACCTACATCACATATTAAGTTGCCATAAGTGTTTGAGGTTATGTCTAGACTTTGTTCTCGGTTTCAGTATAATCTGAAACCTGACTGTATAATCTTCTGCTGATACGTGTTAAAATGTACTTTCTACTATGAAAAATTTCAAACACACTGAGAGGTTAAGAGACTAGAGTAAGGAACCCCATTCCACCCTCCCCCCCATACTCATTACTGAGATTCAACAGCTGAGATTTTACCACCTTCTTTTACTTATTCATTTTTCTTTCTTCCCTTCCTTCCACCCTTCCTTTCCTCTCTTCCTTCTACTTTCCTTCCTCTTTCTTTCTTTTTTTCTTTCTCTTATTCTTTTTCCTTTGGCTGAAGTATTTCAAACAAATCCCTGACCTGTCATTTTCCCTGTATATTTTCAGAGTGTATCTCTGAAGCATGCAAAGAGAACATTTTCATACAAAATCTCCAAGATATTACCACTCTCAACAAAATTAACAGTAAGTCCTCGGTATCATCTAACTCCCACTACAAATTCAGTTTTCCTTAATTGCCTTGAAAATGCCCTTTTACAGTTGGTTGAAAAAACCCACACATGACATTTAGTTGTTATTTTTCTTAAACTTTTTAAATCTAAAGCAGTCTCTCCTCCCCCTTATCCCCCTTTTATATGCTATGGGCTATGTATTGTAAAAACTGCAACATTGTAACACTGTAATTGGAGAGTTACATTGTAGAATGTCCATGCAGTGTGTTTGCTTTTTTGTGGTGTGATTTAAACTACTTCCTTTACCCCAAGTAATCCCTCCAAATTGATATTTAGCTCAAAAAAACTTAATTTTATTAAGGTCCACCCTGTTTGGGCAAGAATGTTTCATAGGTGTGATTTTACTTCCTACTGCAGCACAGCAGAAGGCACATATGTCAGGTCCCACTGTGTGGCGTGAGTAGTGAAAGTGAGTACGGGGTCTCCCAGGGCCCAGGTGGGTGGGGCACCACCTAAGGCTGGGATTAAGGTGGGGCCAGGCAGTGTCCCTGGAGCCCTGGCAGGCCCTGACCCACTGCTTTAGAAATTAAGCAGCTCACCCAGGGAGCTTCCGTCCTTGCATGTCCCAAATGGGAATAAAATTCCCACTGTCCAGTGTTCTGAGAACTCAACGAGCTCTGCTTTGAAAACCTCTTGGCATCGCTGTTGTCATCTGGAGACAGCCAGGTCTCAGGCAGCTTCCTGGGCCTCTGTGTGCCTCGGTTTCCTCACCTGTGAGAGGGAGACACACTCACCCTCACGACCTTGCAGCTCCTATCATGTTCATTGTTAGTTTGCATCAGTCCAGGCAGCCTTCCAGGAGGAGGGGGCCGTGGGAGAATGGTGACACTGGGAGGCTTTCCTGACCGTGTGGCACTTCCTTCCAGGCCATTTCCACCACAGCTGGGCTGGGCAAGGCTAGGCTCTGCCGGGCAGTGACCAGGCGGTGGCCGTGGGGCTTCCCAGAGGGCCCTGGGACTGCGGTGCCCCTATCCCCTCTCTGGGTGTCTGGGAAGGCAATAGCCCTGCTGGCGAGGAAAGTCCCCAGTTTTCCCTGCCAGCCCCTGGGAGGAGATGCTGGGCAGAGGGGCCTCCAGTGTGCTCTGGGGTGGGCCTGGGGGGTCAAGAAGGGGATGTGGGGCCTCGTTACACTCTGCAGATGATCCCAGCAGTCTCAAGGGGCTCCCACGTGGCCAAGCCCCAGATGGGACGTGCAGAGCATTCTTTGGTCACTCACTGCTCATGGGCCATTGGAGGGGCTGCCTCTTGGGCTCTTGCCTTTTGCGCAGGTCTCAGGGACCCAGGCAGAACCCCTGTGGGAAAGTCGCCCCACAGTGACCCCTTTCACCTCTTTGAGCTGCTGCAGTGGTTTTCCCCCCCACCCCCTGCAACTTGCTTGGAGCCATAGACACTGTTCAGTCAACTCACCCCACAGAGCGGCTGGGTGGGCGGGCTGCCCTGCTGGACGGCACCAACTCTCCTTCTTCCCACCTCTCCTCCTTCTCACCCCCCAACAGGGTCTGGGTGGGGTGCTGCGTCCTGGGTCCCAGTGTCTCCAGTGTCTGCTCCCCAGGCCCCCAGTCCAGTGGTGACTTTGGAGCAGTGGTTCTCAAAGTGGGGGCACCTGAGCAGCACTAGGGACCTATTAGAAATGCACATCCTCAGGCCCCACCCCAGGCCTTAGGAGTCAGACACTCGGGACGGGGCAGCAATTTGGTTTCAACGAGCCCTCCAGGGAGCTCGGATGCCCCCGAAAGGCTGAGAACCCTGCCCCATGCTTCCAACCTGGGTGAGAATCGGGCGCCCTTCCTCTTGGTTCTGGCACCTCCCAGAACACAGCCTGCCCTTTCCGGACTCCTGGGCCCTACTGAAGTGTCAGATCCTCTCCTAGATGCTCCCCCGGGGCCAGCCCAGGAGGCCGCATCACGCTGGGAACCGGGTGTGCTTATCTGAGGGTCAGGAGGCCGGTGCAGGGGGTGGTCACCCCTCAGACACCCCAGAGGCCAGGGTGTCCCACGCCGGAAGTTTTCCCACAAGGCCGGGGACCTTCCAGTTCTGCAGAAAATGCGCTTTTCCTTTCATTTGCTTTTGTCTCATGAGAATTGCCCGGTGGTGTTCGACTCCACTCCCAGAATCAGCCGCAGGGAAAGCCCACCTTGTTGCTCAGAAATCTCCCCTGGGGCCGTGCTTAGGGGTGTGGTCCCCCTGGCACCGCCTTTACCCCCAGACCCTCTGTGGGAGGTGGGAGCGGTCCTGGTCCAGCGCGAGGAGACGCAGCGTCCAGGCTCTGCAGCCCGCCTTCCGCCCCCCTGTCGCCTTCCACCCCCCTGTCGCCTCCCCGCTCCCCCACCCCACACACACACTTGGCCCGGACAGAGCTCCCTCAGGCGTCCCCGGGCCGGTCACCAGAGCATGATGAGTCACACTTCCCGTAAGTGGCATTCAGGGAGGCGGGAAGCTTGGAAGGGTTTCCAGGACACTTGAGGATGCAATCCTCCTTGGCACCCGCTCCCGCCCCGGGCGGGCGAGGACAGCGTGTGATCCCAGGAGAGGCTGCGTGGGAGGAGCACGGCGCTGCGGAAACTGTCTTACTGGGATCGTGTAACACGGGACTTGTGGCTTTGGGAAATGAGGGGCTGGGCAGAAGGTGAGGAGGGAGGGGGGCTGCACCTTGGGGTGCCACATGCCAAGCATGCGTCATCCAGATCTCATTTCATCCTGACAAAACCCCAGAGGCAGAAAGTAGGTTCAGAGGGGCTGGAAACCAGACAGAAGTCCCACGACTTTTGTACGGGGCAGAGCCAGAACTCAGACGCGGGCTGTCTGTCTGTCCCTGGAGCCCACAGGCCCCCACCCCACCCTTACTCTCAAAATGCTGCGACAAGGTGAGCCACGGTGACTGGGCAGGTAGAGTTCTCGCCTGCCACGCCAGAGACACGGGTTCGATTCCCGGTGCCTGCGTGTGCAAAAAAATAAAAAGCTACGACAGGTAAAAGACAAGTGACAGGAATTGGACCTACCCAAGCCACCTCTGCCAGGGGCCGGGGCAAGAACTTGGGGTTTTCCCACCCACCTCCTCCTCCCCAAACATTTGAAGAGAGGTTTTCAGTCAAACAAAAAAATTAAATCGATGTCTTTATCACAGAACTTGTTGGAAGCTTTGTGCTTTCCTGTGGTTTCTGCTGCTTCCGTGGAGGTGGGGGGTGGGAGACAGCATCACCGCCCCTCCTGGGACAGGGTTGGGACCCCTGAGCAGTGTGGGGAAAACCCTGTGACCCCACAGCTGGGGTCCCCACGGCCTAGGTCAGGCGTCAGCGGCAGGGCCTGGCTCCGTGGCGGCCGCAGAGACCACGGCCTGGCCAAGCTCTTCCACCCTCCAAGGGCTGAGGCTGCCCGGAGCCCTGGAGGTTGAGGGGCTTCTGTGGGTTAGTGTGTGGACGTGCTGGCACTGCCCTTGGCCCTGAGGCCTAGAGCCGGCGGGCACGGTTGCCACCCGACTACATGGGCCCATGCGGGGCCTCTCCTGCTGGAACCAGAAGGAGACCTGCATCCCACACTGAGCCCACCCCCCATGGAGACCCCCCCTTCCCCTGGAGACCCCCTTCCCTGGTGCCCCATCTGGGAAGCCCCTTGCAGCTCAGAGCTTGCACTCACTCCACCCCAGGAGTGGAGTGAAAATAAAAATCCCTGGGCCTCCGGGCTGTGCGGCTCAGGGGATGAGGATGGAGGATGGGTTGCAGGGGAAAGGCCAGGCACCGCTCCGGTGACCCTCCATTTCCTCCTTCCTCTGGCTCCTGGACAAGGCCCCAGAGGTCACTGCCCGTCTGGGCTGGAACTTCCTCTGGCTCTGCCCGGTTCTGTCACCCCCACGGGAGGGGAAGTGGTGGGGTTGGGGGGGGTGAGGGGGGGAGGCGGCTTTCTCACTTCGGTGTCCGTTTCCTGAAGGTGCTGCCGGTGTTACTGCAGTCCCTCACCCTTCGATTCCTGGGACAATTATCCTCTGTTACCAATGGGGAAACTGAGGCTCCATAGAGGAGCAGGGATGCTGGGTGGGAACCCGGGTCATCTCCGGATTCCCCCTGACCACTCGGTGTCCCCCTGGCTATGGGAAGAGACACTGAGAGAAAGCCCCCTCTATGCCATAAACCGCCCTGTAGGGTGGGCCCGAGACCCCTGCAGTGGGCGGGGGAAGGTACACGGGCCTGGACCACACCTCAGAAGGAGGGCCTGGCTCCTTCTGCCCAGAGCTTCCTGAGCAGAACTGAGGGTCTGGGGCCCTCCCAGAGTGGCAAAGGCACCCCAGCCTCAGTTTCCCCACCTGTGTGTGTTGGGGGGCTTCTTGAACTGCTCTGCTTTCCCCAGGGGCCCAGGGTCTTTAACACAAAATGCCAGCTGGGAGATGGGACCCGCAGTCCCTCGGGTCCCAGATTTCCCAACACCTGTCTGCCAGCCCCCTGGACCCTGTCCCCATGGGCTTCCTGTGGGCCTGCGGTCAGTCCGGTGGCCACAGCCTTCCCTGGGAGGCCTGCTGGCTCTGCCCTAGTGAGGCCGGGGGCCCTGGAGACCCGGATGACCTGCTCGGCTGGGCGTCCCTTGCTGAGGAAGGGCCTAGTGGGCACTTGGTGGCCTCCGGTAGGCAGGGCCGGTGGGCGGGGCCGGGACCCCCTGCTCAGATTGGCCCAAGTGTTAGGACTCGGGAGGGCCAATGCCAGACTCCCCAACCTGTTCCCGGGCTGTCCTCACCCCGAGAGCCCAATCCCCGAGAGCCCAATCCCCGAGACCCCAATCCCCATCCAGGCCCTCCCCTCTTTCTCTGGTCTCCAATGCCCGTGGCCAGGAACTGGGGAGACCCCTTCCCGGACAGGCGCTTGGTGGGGGCCTGGGAATTAACCGTTGGGGGAAAGTGCAGCCCCTCCGTGCTCGGCCAGACCCTCCAGGGCTGCGTTGGTAAAATGGGGTGATCGGTGGAGCTATTTTCCAGGACCAAGGGGTGCTATCCATCGTGGGGGAGCTGGGGGCTCGTCGCTCTTGTCTGCTCCCCTCCCGCCTCTCCCTCACCGCAGCAGGTAGGTCCCCAGGGCCCCGGCTCCAGACCTGCATGGGCCCCACCCAGCTCAGCCTCAGGCCCCTCCGTCCCCCTGCCCAGCTGGGTCTGGGTGAGGCTGCTCACCGGGCATGGCTGTGGGCTCCCAGACACTGGGGTCCACGCTGTGTCTCCTTGGCAGCTCCTCCTGCAAAGTGCCCAGAGAACTGCCCTTAGTCAGGTGCTCAAGGAGGGGAGGCAAGAGGGGGGAGAGAGAGAGAGAAAGAGAGAGAGGCTGAGATGGAGAAGGACCCAAGAAAAGGGGGGAAGGAGGGAGGGGCTCTCTAATCCACCTACTTGACAACCAGGAGAGGAAGGAGGGTGCCAGAGAGAGCCCCGGACTGCGTTCTGCAGAGCTTGGGTGGGGCAGTGTGGGGTTATGGAGGCTCTGCAGGCTGGGGTGGGACCTGGGGGACCACACTTGGAGTGGCAGGAGCCCCCTGGGACGGCTCTGCCCAGGATGGGGAGGGGAGAGTACCCCAGGGGAAAGCAGTGCAGGGCCCCGTTGCTGGAGGCCATCTGCTCAGCGTCCACGGACCAGTGCGGAGGCTTGGGCAGGAGGCCATGGCTGGGTAGGGGCATGAGGATGCCCAAGGCCTGGCGCCCACTTCATCCCAGGTAGGGTGCCCAAGTGGGTGGGGTGCAGCCTGAGCTTGTGGACTAGGGAACGCTCCTTCCAGGAGGAGGGAGCTGTGGCAGGATGGCGACACTGGGAGGCTTTCCTGACCCAGCTGCACTTCCCTCCGGGCCATTTCCACCACAGCTGGGCTGGGCTGGGCTGGGCTGGGCTCTGCCAGGCAGTGAACAGGCGGTGGCCGTGGGGCTTCCCAGAGGGCCCTGGGACTGCGGTGCCCCCATCCCCTCTCTGGGTGTCTGGGAAGGCAACAGCCCTGCTCGCGAGGAAAGTCCCCAGCTTTCCCTGCCAGCCCCTGGGAGGAGATGCTGGGCAGAGGGGCCTCCAGTGTGCTCTGGGGTGGGCCTGGGGGGTCAGGAAGGGGATGTGGGGACTCGTTACACTCTGTAGACGATCCCAGCAGTCTCGAGGGGCTCCCACGTGGCCAAGCCCCAGATGGGATGTGCAGAGCGTTCCTTGGTCACTCACTGCTCATGGGCCATTGGAGGGGCTGCCTCTTGGGCTCCTGCCTTTGGCACAGGTCTCAGGGACCCAGGCAGAACCCTTGTGGGAAGCTCACCCCACAGTGACCAGTTTCACCTCTTTAAGCTTCTGCAGTGTCTCCCGAACTTGCTTTCAAACATGTTGGTTCAAGCACAGCCTGGTGGCGACGCCCCTCAGCACCGACTGTCAGCCCCCAAGCACTGACCCCCACCTCGGTGTGGGCCCGGGGACTCTCGTTTGCACTGGGCTATGTGAACTTGGTGGGACGGGGTCGGCTTGGGTCCCTCGAGATTCAGATGCTGATGGGATCAGACGGGCAGGGGGTTTATTGGGGAGAGGCCTGAGGAGAGGGCAAGGGATGGGAGGCGGGGCAGCAGTGCTGGCGGGAGGACTTGGCGAGGAGAGCCTCAGCCCAGCCCGCAGCTCTGAGAAGTCGGGGCCCCGCGATGGGGGTACCATTAGGGGAGAGCCCTCGGGCAGGTGAGGCCCGGTGCCTCTCCGCGCTTCCCGGGAACGGTGGCCTCCGCGGGACCCCTGGGCAGATGCAGTGGTGTGGCAACTCATGGTGGGGGAGCAGGACTCCGGGCAGGGGTCTCAGGATGGGGGTCCTCAGGGCGGGATCTACAGCACCCCTCACGACCTGTCGGATCGTATCCCTTCCAGAGGAAGACCCTGGACCAGCCCTGGTCAGTCTCGCTGCCCTCCCTCTGCCCCTCTCCTCTCCTTCCCACATTGCTCGTTCTTGTCCAGCCTGTGCAGCCTCGGACAGTTGGCCTCTAGGAAAGCCAAGCCCTGAGAAGGCAGGTGGGAGTGCTCCTTCTGGACAGAACCAGGTGGTCAGTCTGTCCATCCTCCCGGCAGCCTCAACTGGTGGGGAGCGGTGCCCAGAAGGGTCAGTGGTCTGGCGATGCTTGCCACGGCCAGTTGGGAGGCCGCCACTGGGGGCAGGCTCAGGGAACCCCACCTTGGGGGCAGCTCTGGCGACCTGGGCCCATGGAATTTGCTTCTTTCCCTGGGCCTCAGTCTGCCCGGCGTGCTTGTCTGAGACCTGGGGCAGCGGCCGCAGGGGTGACCTCCTTCAGTCTTGCTTGTCGCTCGGTGGGGAGGGGCGCCAGGCCACTGCGGCAGCCCCCTGTGGGTGCGGGGACAGAAGGGCAGGGCGGGGACAGAAGGGCAGGGCGGGGACAGCAGGGTCGTGCGGGAGTAATGTGGGGTGAGGGAGTAGCAGCGGTGGGCCGCCTTCCGTGGGGTCCGTTTCACGGGATAGCAGCCTTTCGCAGACCCCCGGACCCATCACCGGAGCAGATGCTTCCCTGCTCCGCCGCAAACCAGCAGCAAACGCATCTCTGTGGTTTCGTCCTTTCTTTTTATCCATGTGTGGGCGTGTTCTGGAAGCCGAGCTGTTCCTGCCCCAGAGGGCGCCTGCGGGAGCGCTGGGAGGCGCGCGGTGGGTGGCGCGCGGTGCCTGGCCCCCTCCCGGCCCCGCCCACCAAATCCCGGGAAGTCCTTCTCACCAGCCTCCACCTGGCTGCTGCCCATCGAGCGCAGTTGCATGCTGAGACTGGGGCTGGGCAGGGAAACTGAGTCTCGGAAATGGGCTGTCTCCCTTTGCCGGGGCTGCTGGGACCAATGCAGGCTGCCGGTGGGCTTACACAGCAGGGACGCGCTGTGCCAATGTGGAGGCCGAGTGCCAGCATCTAGGTACCTGCAGGCCCTGCTCCCGGAGGCTGCGGCGTCCCGGCGCGGGTGGGGGAGACTCGCCAGAACTCCGCCTCTGCCTCCATCACATGGCTGTCCGCCCCCCACCCCCCATCCATGCTGCTTACAAGGCCGAGTCCTACTGGGTAAGGCCCGCCTCGCTCAGTCTGGCCTCATCTTCACTACCCACATCTTCGAAGGTTCTGTTTATAAATGGGTCCCCACCCGCGGGGCCAGGCTGGTGGAGCACAGCCCACCTGGAGCAGGGCCTTCCACCTCAACCCTGACACCATGGCTTACCCAGCAAGGGGTTGGGGGGCAGTTTTGTTCTGGAGCAGGAACTCTGCAGCCACTTCCTGCAGGGGGGCCACCCATCACCCCAGCCCCCACCCCCAGGCAGCCCACATGACTCGTCCACCTAGCAGCCGGGCCCAGTGAGCACATGCTCTGACCCGAACAAGGCTGAGCCACCACCCCAGGGAGCCCTGCGTCCATGGGCATGCCCCCTGGCCCCTGCTTGACGGGGGTCCCTGCCCCAAGTCTCCTTCCCTTGGGGGTAACGATGCCCGCTGGTAATGTTGAGCCCAGCTTCCTGGGAATGCAGAATAGATCAATGCATCTCCTAGCTCACCCGAGAGAAGGGCTCACAGCAGCAACAACTAGGGACAATGTGGTGGCAGAAGCCTTGAGCCCAGGTGTGAAGCCTGATGGGGGGCAGCGGGCGCCCATCAACTCTGTCCCCCTGTCCCCCACCCCCACCCCAGCAGCTTTCCTGCTCAGTGGGACTCCCGGCCAGATGGCAGGTTGTCTCGCTCCGGGTGGGTGCAGCCCCTTGCCTGGGGTGGCCACTTGCCTGGGGTGGCCATTGGAGGCAGTGTGGTGAGGGTGGTGTTCAAACTTCCATCAGCAGTGGTTCCTTCTTCAAAGGAAAGGAGCCTGAGAGAAAGCAAGGTGGAGGAAAGCGAGTGGGGAGGGGGCCAGCCTGCTGGCAGGGAACGCAGGTAGCCTCCAGGTGGCACAGGGGTCCCCTGGGAGGGGCTGGAAGGGTTTGCCTGGCCAAGGAGGCCACAAGGCAGTGAGCAGGAACCAGTGAAAGGCATTTTTGCGGACAGGGTGGGGACACCGAGCTTTGCCTCCATCCCTGAAATGGAGGGAAGGCCTTGTGCAGAGGCTGCACGTGGCCTGTCTGCATTGCAAGCATCGTTTCTCTTGTAGAGACCTTAGCAGGTTGGGGAGGGGTGGGCAGGGGCAGGGACCAGGCTGAGAGGTCGCACAGGGGACAGGAGGTGACCGCTCTGTCTGGGGTGTGCTGGAGGAGATGGACAGGTGTCTGGGATGGGTGAAAGCTGGCCCCTGGGCCTGGTAGCTCTGGTTTGGCCTCTGCTAGGTCTCCTGCTGCCACCTTTCCTTATTATACAGGTCTGTCTTCTCCAGTCTCTCTCTTAAAAGGATTTCTTTGAAGGTTTCTGCTGTTGCTGAAGCATCTGTTTCCTCCAGGGCCCGTCTTCCCGTGAGTTCTTTGGCCCTTTGCTTTCACCCTGTGCTCTCTTTTCTCAGGCCTGTTTGTGCTTCCTTAAACCTGGGCTGTGTCTTTTTATTTTTATAAAGAAGTTGTGGGTTTGCAGAACAATCATGCATAAAATACAGGGATCCCATGCCCCACACTTACTTTGGTGTGGCCTGTTTGTTACAGTCGGTGAAAGCAGACTTTTGTAATCGTGCTATGAGCTGTAGTCCCTGGTTTAATGCAGGAGTCATTGTTTGTGTCCCGCAGTTCCATGGATTTGGTTTTTGATATTTATTCTGTGACCACACGTACACCCCATCTAACTGCATTCGGATATACACACGCATATATATATATCTCCGTGCAGCTCAACTGGATGCCATCTGGAAGAAGAAGGCCTGGGCCTGTCGTGGGACAGGACCGGTTTCCCACGGGGACCGTCCCGTGTGGGGGCTCCTAGTCGGAAGCAGTGGGGAGGTGCGCAGGGGCCTGCTTTGCTGTCAGGTGAGGGGGGTGGTGGGGGCTGGCTGCTGGGACCAGGAGGGCTGTCCTCGCAGCCCAGGACCCCCGTGGGAAGCTGGCTGAGAAGACAGCTCTGCACGTAGCGCTGCTTCCCAGCCAAACCGTGGCCAGCCCAAGTCCTGTGGGAGAGTGGGAGGGGGGGCGTGGGGAGGGGTTGGAAACCCCGCACCCAGCACTTATGGCCACGGAATCTTCTGCTTGCATCTCCACCCCTCGCACTGAAATGGGGGGGTTTCCTGCCTCTGTGGTTTCGCTGCCGGCTTCACCCACATCCCCCAGCCCCGTCTACCTTCCGTTGTCCAAAACGCGTGTGAGGTTCTCACGCAGCGTGGCCCCCACCCCCCACCCGCCTCCCTGAGCCTCCTCTGCGAACCCTCCTCTGTGCTCTTTTATTTCACCGGGTTGGAAAAGATGAACTGCAGACAGCACGGCTCAGTTCACCATCTTGGCCTGAGGGTCGGAAAAACTTCTTCGTATACCAAGTGCTCTTTTACAAATCGGTAGGTTTTGCTTCCTTTCCCAAGCCTTGAGCTGTGGGGCTGTTCTTAATTTCTCTTTCTCTTGCAACACGCGTCCGTCAGCAACTCCCGTGGCTCTGCCAGGAGCAAAGTCCAGACTCTGCGCTGCTGCCCCTTTCCTCCAGGCCACACATTGCCCCCCTCCACCCCCAGCATGTGGATTTTCATGGTGGCTTCTAATGGAGCTCCCTGCTGCAGCCATAGCCTTTCCTCCATGAACCAACCAGAGTGGTTTATGTTCGGTGGGTCACTTGTCCATCTGCAACCCTTTGGGAAAGTAGCAGAGAGTGTGCTGATGGATGAAAGAGATATGGAACCCTGCACACAAAAATAGGCTCTGAGGGTCTGGGATGGAATGTCCTCATGTGGCCCTCGCCTTAAGCTGCTGTCTCGCATCACTCAGCCCCAGCAGATCTCCTGCCCCAGGGCCTTTGCACATGCAGGTCCCCTGGCTCCACACTGATGGCTTCACGCCAGTCTCTGCTGGGAGGTCACCTGCTCAGACGGCCCCCTCCTGCCCACCCAGGGTAGCCAACAGAGCTTGCCCCAGCCCCTCCACTCCTGCTCCCGACTTCCTGACGTTTCCTTCATGGGCCTTACTGCCACCTGGTGCACATTTGCTTGCTTAGGATTTGCGTTCTCCTTCTAGGATGTAAGTTTCCTGAGGGCCAGGACTTCATCGTTTGTGTTTATGAGCACATCCCCAGGGCCTTGAAGGGTGCAAAAATATTTATCAAGCCTTCAGCAAATAATTTTATGGATTGAATACAAAAAAGATAAACTAGCCGTTTGAATAAAAGGGTGAACCCTGAGTCTTAGACATCTTTTGTTAAATTTACTCCTAAGTAAATTTAATGGGGTGCACGGGTGGTTCAGTGGTAGAATGCTCGCCTTCCACACGGGAGACCCGGGTGCGATTCCTGGACCATGCTCTTCCCCATCCCCCACAAAAAAATTTACTCCTAAGTGTTTCATTTGTTTTGGTGCTATTGTAATCTTCATTTTTGGATTATTTTTTGTCAGTGTATGGAATTACAATCAACTTTTGTATCGAGAGCTTGCCTTCTGCAACCTTTTTGAACGTGTTTATTAGCTCAAGTAGTTATTTTTGTTGATTCTGTAGGAATTTCTGTAGACAAGATCATGTTTTCTGTGAATAGAGATAGCTTTACTTCTTCCTTTCCAGTTTGGGTGCCTTTTGTTTCTTTTTCTTGCCTAATTGTTCTGGCTAGTACTTCCACTATAAAGTTGAATAGAAGTGGTGAAAGTGGACATTGTCTTCTTCCTGATCTTAGAGGGAAAGCTTTCAGCCTTTCACTTTGAGTGATGTTAGCTGTGTGTTTGTTTTTTTGTGTGTGTGTTGCATGGGCAGGCACCAGGAATCGAACCCAGGTCTCCGGCATGACAGGCGAGAACTCTGCCACTGAGCCACTGTTGCACCACCCAGCTGTGGGTTTTTCTTATACACCCCTTATTGGGTTAAGGAAGTTCCTTTTTATTCCTTTTGTTGAGTGTTTTTGTCATGAGAATGTGTTGGGTTTTATCAAATACTTTTTCTACAGCAATTGATATGACCTGTTTTTGTCTTTTATTCTAGAAATATGGTCTATTATATGGATAGTGTTTTGTATGTTGAGCCACCCCATATTCCTGAGATAAGTCCCACTTGGTATTGTTGTTTAATCCTTTTTATATGTTTCTGAGTTCAGTTGGCTAGTATTTTGTTGAGGGCTTTTGTGTCTCCTTTCATAAAGGATATTGGTCTGTAGTTTTCTTTCCTTCTGATGTGTTTCTCTGGTTTTGGTATCAGGGTAGCACTGACTTCATAGAATTAGTTGCTGAGTGTTCCTTCTCTGTTTTGGAAGAGTTTGTGAAAGATTGGTCTTAACCTTTCTTTAAATGTTTGCTAGAATTTAGCGGTGAAGCCATATTATACCAGGTGTTTCTCTGAGGGAAGTTTTTTGATTTCTTATTCAATACTTGTTATAGGTTTATTGACATTTTCTACTTCTCTCTGAGTCAGTTTTGCCAATAGGCGTGTGTATTAGTCGTGGTTCTCTAGGGAAACAGAACCAACAGGAGTTACCTGTAAATAGTATGAGATTTTATAGAAGTGTCTCATGCAATTGTGGGGATGTACAAGCCCAAATTCTGTGGAGCAGGCTGTAAGCTGGCCATGCTGATGGTCTTCGATGAGTTCCCCAGGAGAAGCTGGCTGGCTGAAGTAGAGATGAAAGTTCTTTTTTTAACTGTTGAAGTTATAGCTTCCCCCTTAAAAGTCTTCAATTGATTAGATTAATGGTCTCTCATTGCTGAAGACACCCCCTTAGCCAGCTGCAGATGTAACCAGCCATGCAATCAGTGTGCTGATAAAGTCCACAAAATATCTTTACAGTAACAGGCCAGCATTTGCTTCGCCAGGCAACCGGGCACCACCACCAACTGGCAAAGTTGACACATGAACTTAACCATCACAGTGCGTTTCTAGGAATTTGTCTGTTTCGTCTAAGTTATCTAATTTTTTGGCATTCCATTGTTCATAGCATGCCCTTACAGTCATTTTTATTTCTTTTAAGGTCACTGACAATTCCCCTCTCTCATTACTGGCTTTAGTAATTTGAAGCTTCTTTTTCTTGTTCAGTATTATCCAGAGGTTTGTCAATTTGGTTGATCTTTTCCAAGAACCAACTTTTGGTTTCATTTGTTTACTGAGTTACCTATTCTCTATTGCATTTGTTTTCACTCTAGTATTTATCAGATACTTGGAGTTCGTTGAGCTTCTTGAATGTGTGGATTTATGGTTTTCATCACATTTGGAAATTGCTGGGCCATTAATTCTTTTCAGATATTCCTTCTGCTCTTTTCTCTCCCTCCTCTCTTTCTAGGAGTCTATTATGTTGTTGCAATGTTTTATGTGTCATAATAGGCTCTGCTGTTTTCTTCGTTATTTTCCCTACTGTTCCTCAGACTGGGTAATCATCCGTTGCCCATCTTTAAATTTGCCGATTCCTTCTTCTGCCTGCTCAAATCTGGTGTCAAGTCCCTGTAGTGAATTTTTCATTTCAGATATTATACTTTTCAACTCCAGAATTTTTATTTGGTTCTTTTTTAACATATAGCATCTTTCTCATTGTTATTCTTTACTTGGTGAGACCTTGTTCTCATAATTTCCTTTAGTTCCTTAGACAAGGGTTTTTCAGTTCTTTGACCATATTTACAATAGCTAATTTAAAGTATTTATGTAGGAAGCCCAATGTCTGGAATTCTTCATCAGTAGTTTTCATTGATCTCTTTTTTTTCTGTGTATGAACCTTATTTTCTTTATTTCTGCATGTCTTATAATTTAATTTTGTTGAAATGTTGACATTTAAAATAATTTAATGTGGCAGCTCTGGAAGTCAGATTCTCACCGCTCCTAGGTTTTGTTGTGGCTGTTTGTTGTAATTGTTGTTTGTTTAGTGACTTTTCTAAACCAATTCTGGAAAGTCTTTGTTTTTTGTCACATGTGGGCATTGCAATCTCTCCTTGATTAGCTTAGTGGTCAGTTAATGATTGGGTAGAAATTTAAACATCTGAACAGCCCTTGCTGAGGGACTCTGTGTGTGCTGGGACCTACCTCTAATTCTCAGATGGACAGGGACAACTCTGGCTTAGCCTTCACTTCCTGCCTGCATGGAGCCTCAGGGTCAGCTAGAGGTGAGTGCTTGTGTCTTCTCAGGTCTTTCCTAGGTATGTGCACAGCCCTGTGCTATTGCATTCCCTGGCTTTTCCTTTTAAGCGTTTTGGTTAGTCTGTTGTTTGGTGTAACTGTTATTCGTTGCCTCAGGCAGCTGCAGAGATAATCAGTTACCTGCGATTGTTTTAGGCAATCAATCCAGAGGACAGAGCACTGGGTGAGCTCCAAATCAAGTCAACTATGGACATCCTTGTAAGGGGGGTTACCAGGGAGCCACCAAGACAGATCCAATAGTGATAATGATAGTTTTCTGGGAAGGAGGGTTTGGAGGAGATCCAGCCCTGTTCTGCTCCCAGTCATGCCTGCAAGGCTGATGGTTTTCACCACAAATGTGGGGTCATAATTTCCAAGGCTGTCAGGGAGCTGGAGGGTAGGGTGTGGGAAGAGGTCAAATTAAAATGCCGCAGACCCTGCTGTTCTTACTGAAATTCCACCATTTGTCATGAATACACGCTCCCCAGATTGCCGAAGACTTCGGTTAGCTTCCAGAGCTCGGACAAAAGCTGATTTGGACATTTGTTGCTGGTTGATTTATTGCTTTTATGGAGGAGAAATGTTCCACTATTTCACTGACATTCAATCCTCAACTTCTGAGAGCATTTCTGTAATGTCCCTCTGAATTTAGAATGTGTGTAACTTTTGACCCCACACATCCAGTTTTTGGAGTTTATTCTCAGCTTTGGTCTTGTGTTTGAGTAAAGACCTTTGTTTAAGGATGTTCATTGCAGGACTGTTTGTAAACATTACAGATCGGAGGCCACTTCACTGTCCTTCCCTGGGGGACCTGCCATGCAGGAGACACCCACCAGCCATGGAATATGTGCAGCTGTTACAGAACACGAAGGGGTGTCCCAGGAAAAAGAGCAAGTGTGCAAGGAGTGGACCCTTCGGTTCATGAAAATAATCCTGTGCATACATGTACATAATCCATAAACACAGAAACATTCTGGAAGTCTGCACACACTAAATAGTGAATAGTGACTGCCTCTGGAGAGAGGCTGGAGCTGGAGTAGGAGGGATCTTTGTTTACCCTGCAGGCCTTTTGTACTGTTGAGCATTTTCACATGAGCATATATTGCAATTTTAATGTTAAAGCTGGTAAAATAAACAAGTAAACTTGGCAAAGAAATGTGCGAATGCACAGGTCTAGGCAGGCTCTGGCGTCCCCGTGTTTGCTCCTCTCCCCTCCTCTGGGGCTCAGCACCCCTCTTTCCCCTGTTTCTGGCTGAGAGAATGAACACACCACTTTGCTGGCCATGCCTACCTCTCTCCATCCTCCAGGGGCTCCCATGGGCAGGCGACCCTCGGGACAGCCACAGCCTGCCTGGCATTGGGTCCACAGGCAAAGGGGAGGGCCTGGAGCTTGGGGGGAGGCAGGGAGTCCTTCCCTCCAGTTCAACCGGCTAGAGGGCCAGGGGGAGGGGGCATTAAGCCCTGGTGGCCCACTGCCTGCTCACAGCCACTGTCAGCCCCTCCAGCCTCCCTCTGGACAGCCCTTCAGGGCCGCAGCAGCTTCCCAGCCCCAGGCAGACCTCTCAAGAGTGGCTGTGAGGGGGGAAAGCCGGAGGCGCTCCAGGCCTGCAGGACGTTTGCAGATGTGGCACTCGGGTAGGGAATGAGGAGGTGGGTGGAGGGACCCAGACTGAGCACGAAGTTGACTGTCCAAAAATGTAAGTTAAATATCCACAATATCTGAAGCCAGTGAAGTGAATCAAAAATTCAGGATTAGGAGACCGTACATTCTGCAAGAGGATGGAACCAGCCCCCGAGGGGCTCCAGCCCACTTCCGCAGCTCTGCCTCCCCCCTGGCAGGCTCAGGGTTGCTTTGGGCTAAAAAAGCTCCATGGTGGGCATGGAAGGAGGGTCTCCAGGCCTGTGCCCCGAGCCCCCGCCCACCCATGGTCGCTCCTGGGGGATGTATGCACCTAGAGAGGGGTGCTGTGGGGGGCGGTGCCAAGAGCTCCCCTCAGGACTCCCTGGGGGTTTCCCAGAGGTCTGTGAGGAAGCCCCTGAGGAGAGGGACCCCTCCCCCCAGGCCCCCAGGGGCTGGTGTGGACCTTGCCTGGCACCAGGCATTCCTGATGTGGGCATGAAGCCCTGTGCCCTGGGTTTAGAAGAAGAAAATGCATTTTTCTTATGCTGATGACAAAGCCATGCATATTCATGGGAGAAAGTTGGGAAACACCTGAAAAAAGATAATGAAGAAAAAGGAGTAAAAGAGAGAATGAGAGACGAGACACTCTATTAACTTTTGGGTGTGCATGTGCTCGTCTGCTTTGCAAGTCCACGCACACATGTGCACCCACAGATGTGAAGCACAGATGCACACATGTACTCGTGCACTCACACACATACAAGCATGCACACACACGTACACAGATGCAGGCACGCACATTCACGTACATGCACAAACATGTGCACATGCACACACTCATGCACACTTGCGTTTGCCTGCATGCACACACAGCAGACACACCCATGCACATGCACACACATCTCCATACTTGTACACACAGACACGTGCACAATACATGGTGCACATGGATGTGTTGTGTTTAAATGCCGCGTGTGGCCAAGGGACGGTGCTCATGGAAATTCTCTGTCACCCATTTTCTCCTTTTCGTCCCATGACCCTGTCCTTTACCCCACTCTTGAGCTCTCCCTGACCTTTAGAGGTTATTTGTGCGGATTTCATAGGTGAAAATCCATGACACCACGCTTTCACTTGAGGTCTCTTTGTGGCCCTGAAAGAATGTGCTCCTTCCCTACTTCTTCACCACGCCCTCCCTTTCCCCACTCTCAGCTCTTCCTGCCAAAGGGCCGGCTCTGTGGGGGAGCCAACCGTGCTCTCACGCTTTGGGCCAGCTTGGTTTTCCTGCCATCTTTAGCTTTCTCCATTGGGGGTGGGTGTCGTGTGTTTGTCCCGGGCCTCAGGGCTTGCTGTGTCTGAGAATGGGCAGTTTTCATTGCGCTCATCAACGGGCTTGTGGTTCG
>PVIY010040965.1:0-21979 GCA_004026745.1 Myrmecophaga tridactyla | reverse complement strand
GGACCCCTTAACTTTTCGCCTGACCTGTTTCCCTCAGCATTTCTCATCTAAGTGCATGGCACCACTGTCTACTCTGTTGTTCAATCCAGGTAGTTCATCCTTATTTTTCCCTTTCCCTCTTCCATCTCATCCCATTCATTATCAAGTCCAAAATATATGTGAACCTATCCTCTTCCCTCTACATGCACTGTAATGATGCTTTCTTTCTATATGCAATCAGAGCCTTCCAAGTCTCTTTGTTCTCTTGCTTACCCAGCCCCAGGCCATTCTCCACAAAATAGCCCCCATGACCTCTTAAAAATATGAATTAGATTACATTCTTCCCCTGCTTAAAACATTTCGTTTGCAATTGCACGTGGAAGAAAAAATTTAATTTCCATGACTTACAAGCCCTTGTATACCTTGCCTCTGCCTCCCTCTGCGATCTTACCTCATTTCCTGCTTCCCCTCCCACACCATCTGCCTGCCCCTCTCACATCTTCCATACTCCTCTCCATATACCATGCCTGCCTACTCTCACCTCTGTGCACCCAGCTCCCCAGAGTCCACAGCAGTTTTTCTGTACGTACTGAGCAGGTGGATTGGTCCACCCTGTAGGCCCAAGACTAACACATCCCTTAGTTATCTCAGTGTAAATGCTAGCTACTCAAAGTCTTCCCTGTTCACCCTATTTAGTTTCCTTGTCCCTGTTTCTCTTTAGCTCTGCATATCATCTACTTCCTTCACTGCATATTATCACAATTTAAAAATACATATTTTCTTGTATATTTTGCTTCTCCCCTGTACTGTAAACTCTGTCAGAGCAGAAATGATGTATTTTTTATTTCATCCTTGAATGAATGAATGAATAGATGAAGTGCCTGCATTGTTTTGGTAGCATAAACTCAGTTACACTTATAATTTGGACACTTAAAAGCCTGCTCAAAATCAGTTCCTTCAGGGAAAAATCCTCAACTTTGTATTACTCCACTCCTGGGCTCCCTTTCAGAACATCTTACTAAACTGACCACCTGTTCATAGAAGCCCTGGGATGGAAGAACCCTCCTTGCCAGGCAAGGGTGACAGAAGTTTCTTAATAATAATGAACATGTTTGGAATCCTCACCTGTGCCAGGCAATGTTCTAGATTCTAAATTTAACAAGTTATTCAATCTTCACAACAAGCCTATGAAGGGCTATGCCTGTCAGGATCCCAGCAGGACATCAAATAACCCAAAGGGAATTTAATTAAGTGATTCTTTATAGAGATTTGAGCGGAGTTAAGGAAATTAAAAAGGGATGGGGACATGGCAAGGATTGACAGCAGGGGAGAAGATGTCATCACTCTGTAGCAGATGCTGTGATGTGCTGCCCAATGCCTCTTCAGGCCTGGGGTTCTCATTCTCCCAGCTGGTGGGAGTCAGCAAGAAGGAAGGCTGGGAATTGCCTTTAGCTGAAGAAAGCCCCCTGCATCCAATGTCTGGTGGATGTGTGTGGGAGAGGGTCCTGGTTCCTCTCAAGGGCTGTCCAGCTTCAGAGATGTCAAATGGAGTTAACAGGGATCTGCTCAATCCTGCTTCCTTCCCTTCCCTATAGGGGTTGATTCCAAGTACCTTTTCTGATAAAATACCTTCATTCTAATCCCCATCTCAGTATTTGCTTCCTTGGCAAACCCAGCTTTTAATGCCTCTTAGTCTGAAGATGCAAGGAAGAGATGGGGTAGTATCAGAATTCAGTAAGTACTGTAGCCATTGAAAGTAGGGCTTCAGGACAGAAGCTGTGTCCAGAGATAAAGAAACTCAGTGACTGCCCAAACTATACCTCATCTTTCTTTCTTCACCCTCTCCAATCTCCTGCAGCTGCCTTGAATCAATCAAACCAAATGGAACCTGGAGGGCAAGGATGCCTGAGTGAGGCAGTCCTGAAAGGTCAGATTCCTGGGGCAGAGAGGATGGCAAGGAGAGTGGAGAGTCAATTTGGGAGTGGAGGATGCAGATGGACCAGCAAAAGGCAAGGACTATTATTGCTCCCTTTCTTAGAAATGAGGAAATATAGAAATGATATGACCTGAGCAAATTCATGCAGCTTGTAAGTGGTGGAACTAGAATTTCAACCTCAAGGTCTTTGCTTTTAGCTACTGCTCTGTACTGTCTCTTTAAATTTCAGTACTTCTTTTTCTTGTTACCATAAGCAGCAGGCCTGTCCTTTCTATTTCACTGGCAACCCTCTCATTCCATCATTCAAAGCTTATGAAACACAGGAGTCTTCTTCAGCGTTTGTGAAGCTTTGTCTGGTAGTTTCTGGTATGCTCAGGGCATCTAACGGCTGTGAACATCCAATTGCATTTAGCCAGTTTGTGTAGGGCCTGAGAACTGAGAAGAATTAGAAATTGAATGAGTGATGTCACCAAATCTTTGTTGAGTTTCTGCCCATGTCTAGAGCTCTGGGTGGGCCCTGTTTAATTGACTAGCAACTTTGATTTCAGGAATAAAATATCAAGCTGCTGTTTGAACTGTGAAATCTTAATTATGTGAAATGCCATATGTGGAACCACAGCATGTTATTTTCTGGGCAATGATGCTCCTGATCAGAAAGGGTATGTTACTTAAAGTGAGTTCACAATTAGTCTTGACAAAGGAATTGCAAATGGTTCACTAATTCTTGGCTGTGTTCATGATTTCCCCTGTTGTGCTGATTCAGCTCTAGAGCTGTCTCAGTCAGCATCTTCTTCCAGAGGACAACTCTCTTATAAGGAACATCTGCAGAAATAATCCAGTTGAATCAAGGAAGACCTTCCTGTTGGTCTTCCAGAAGGGCAGGAATCTGAGTTGAGCTAGGGTTGAAACCAGGGAAAAGGGGCTTCTTCAGCAAGAGTTTGAAAAAGGAATCAGTGGATGCTGATGTTTTAGTTAGCATTTTTTTTTTTCTGGAGGGGACAATACCTTGGTACTACCAAGGGCCATTGCTGAATGTCAGAAGAAGGAGGAGGTCCTGGTAGGAAGACCAGGTAGTGAGACAAAGTCAAGGATTGCTTTGAGTTCCCTTTCTCTCTTTTCCTAAACCTCACAGAGATTATTTCCCCCTTTGGGACAATTGTAAGTGCTTATTTCTCTGCTTGGGATGGTTTTCCCAGTACTTGTATGGCTTACTGCTTTTCATTATTCAGTTCTCTGCTCAGATGTTGTTTCCTCAAAGAGATTTTCTCTGGCCATCCTATATAAAATGTCTCTACCCTTCTGGGCATTTTTAATGCTATTTCCTGTTTTATTTGCTCACATAGTTTATCAGTCTATGAAGTTATCTTATTTATTTTATTTCTTTCCAACAAGACTATAAGCTCTGCAAGGCCAGAGATAGTTATGTTTACCTGGAGCACAATAGATGCTCAATAGATGTTTGTTGAATGAATGAATGAATTCCAAGTGCTATACCTGTGATCATAGAGTCAGGTGAATCTGATTTCGATCTTTGCAGATAGATTTTGAGAATTCAGTTCAGCATATCTCCTTCAGAAGAGCATCTGAGGTGAGAAAAGATTTGAATGTAATCAAAAGTTAATGTTTGGCAGTGTATAAAAAGAATTTTACTGTTTTGCTCCAACTCAACTAGAAATCTTTCCTGAGGCAAAATTTTCAAGCCCATTACTCTGGGCTGTTTTGCAAGGCAGCAGAGGATCTATGGTTGATCTTGGTTGTCATGAGACTAAACAAATGCATTTCCCTAATTTGCTTCTAATAGAAACCGCATTCAATCCTGAGCCGAGAGCTATTTTGTGTGCTGGACTATGGTACTAAAAGTAGGAGTAATTGTCTAGCGTTGGAAAAGGATAAATTCAGTGTGTATATTTGGGGAAAAATATTTTGTCTGAGAAATCAGGCAGCAGAATGATCTGATTAATGAAAATGAAATAATCATTAGATGTCTTGGAAAGAATGCTAGAAACACTGGGCAGGGGTGGGATGGGGGGAGAGTGAATGAGAAGTTGAAGAAGATGAGATGAAAGTTTTTCTCATTCTCCATTGTTCCTACTATGAACTGTGGACCACCTCTGCTTCAACAGGAATCTGAGGCTCAAACATAAGTAAGTTTAAAAGGGTGTAAATCTCACTGAGAATTGGCATTTAAATGCATCTTATGCCTTAAATTAAAAAAAATTAATATGTAATGCATGTAGTAAAGTTCATAAGATGCACTACTCTTAAATGTACATTTAAAAAATTAAGCTCAATCAATTTTTTTGTCTGTGTAAATACCAATAAGATATAAAACATATCCAGCATGAGAAGTTTCCCTCCTACTTCTTCCTAGTTACTGTCCCCCAGAGGTAACCATGGCCTGACTTTTATTCCCAGAGTAGTTTTTTGTGTTGTGGTACTTCATGTAGATGGAATCATATGGTATGCACTCTTTAGTGTTTGGCTTATTTTGCTCAACTTAGTGCCTGTGAGTTTAATCCATGTTGTTATGTTTGTCAGTAGTTTATCCTTTTGGATTTCTGGGTCATATTCCACTACACAAATACACCAAATATATATTTTTTTCCTGCTGATGGACATTTGAATTGTTTCCAACTTTTGGCTATTACAAATTAACTGATTGTTGGAAATGTGCTTGGCTATTTGCTGGGCCTTTTGTGGATGGCTAGGAAGATCAGGGTTTGGAATATGAGGGCCAAAGTCTCATGTCAAGTCTGAAAGATAAGCAAAAGTACACACTGGTTCTCAACAGCTCTCCATATGGCAACAATCAGCAGCATCCCTGAATCCTGCAAAAAGTTAAAGAATTTATCTAAGCTTGAGAACCTGATAGGGCTCCATTGTAATGTAGACAAGTAATATCTCCTGATACATGTTATGTCAAAACAAGAATTATATTAATAACCAACATTTATTGTCCCATAATATGTCCCAAGCTTTTTCCCTCATTAATCCACATTAACACTTTACAAGATAGACACTACTTCTTTTTCTCAAGACAAGAAAACATAGAAAAGATATTTTACATACTAACACTGGGACAATGCAAGATCTTAAATCTATCAATGATCATAGACTCAAGTATTAGAAATTCAAATTAGGAGGAGTTGGTAGCTTGGGTTGGGACAGAACCAAGCTAACTATGAGCCTGTGTGACCAGGTGAGTCAGTACTTGGACCAACATCACCGTGGAGTGTTTGCACTGTAGCCACCTCTGCTGAAGCCTGACTAGATGGATAGAACAGCCATTCCCAATCTCAGGGCCAAATCTCAGGCACCTGAATAGGTTGAATGATTGATAAAAATGCAGATTCCTGGGTCCCACCCTAGGGATACTATACCAGAATTTTGAATTATGATTCCAAGGCATCTTATTTTAATGGGCACTCCAGACATTTCTGATATGTAGCCAATGTTGATATCTCTAGAGCTCCATCAAGCCATGACTTTCAAAGAAACCCTTGTCGTTCACTGTCTCATCTGTTCAACAGTGGGTGATTGACTGGGTCTCTGAATGCAATGACCAGATGGTTTGGTACCATGAGGTCTTAATTACCAACTTTATATAAATCTAGTTTCACATGTAATGTAACTGGCACAATTCTTTCTGCGATGGTCTGCTATTATTGTCATGAATATCAAATAATAGAACATCTAATTAGACTCATAGAGTGTCTCCTGCTTATGAGTGTGGCTTTTGGAACTTCTCATTTAATTTTCAGCGATGGCATAAGGAATATAATTACCTTTAAAACCAAATTTTTAACTTTATAAGTTCTTCAAGATTCACAACGACCTATTTTTCCAGGAATCAGTGATGATGTGGTTCTTACATTTCATTAAAAGCCCATAGTGGAGAGGAAAACATATGCTGCTCTCCTTGCCGATATTCCATTTGGAGGATATTTTAGGAAAGTGTCAGATCGATGAGTAAAATATCCTTCTCCATTTTCAAACTTTCTAGGAAAATTCATTTACAAAATAGCTCCCAGTAATGTAAAGTAACAATATACTTTAAGGAGGAGAAATATCCCAATTTTGTGTTAATGCGGCTATTAAAAGGTTTCCATATATCTACAGAAAGTTTAAGGGCTATTGAGGGATTTTGCCTTGTGGTCCAAGAGATATCAAGGGATGCATTTGCCTTCCAGGTGAATCATAAAGGTCAGGAAGCTGTGTTTGCATAGGTCACTGGGTCACCATCCCCAGCCCACTCCAGCCTCCTTCAGTTCCAGTGTGGGAAGCAGGGAGGTGGCCAGCAGTTGCAAGATGAGTGGAGATGCTCAGCTTAGACAACTGAGGAGCTGGTTTTCTCTAGTGGAAAAGAAAATGTCTCATCAACATTCAGACTCTGGAGTTAGAGCTAGATTTGGATCCTGACACTGATACATACTGTGAAACCCTTGAACAAGTGGGTCAACTTTTTGATACCTCTATATCTTTATCTGTAAAATGTAGATGGTGATAATATAGTGTCAGTTTCCATAGGGTTGCTATGTGTGCTCCATAAAAAGGTACATCAAGCTATGCTTGGCATCTTGGAACACCCAGTAATACCAGTTATCATTTTTCTTATTATGTCTGGGTCTTTAGAACCTCCCGCTGTTTTCCAATAGGCCCTATGAGGGTGCAACTGTGTTGCTTTTAAAATATATGAATAAGTTGCCAATTTGCTCAGTTTTGTGTATACATGGATGACTTTTATAATGAGACTGAAAAGCTAGATTACTTTGGGTAAAAAAAAAATGTTCCTGGAGGGTGGAGGTTGGAAGCAATTCATGGAGTGTCAGTTTCACACAATTGTGTGATTGGCACAGATGAAACTACAGTGAGAGCTTGATGGACAAAAGCTTCTAGCTAATCTACTTACCCACCAGCTGGCCTGGGGTCAGAGATCCCAATATTAGAATTTGAATCAGCTAAGGAAGAGTGGAACCAGCTGAGAGTGGTGGTTGACCTGACAAACTTGGTGTCACTTGGCAGAATCCTGGGTGAACCTGATTGTTCTAGTTTGCTAGCTGCTGGAATGCAATATACCAGAAATGGAATGGATTTTTAAAAAGGGGAATTTAATAAGTTGCAAGTTTATAGTTTTAAGGCCGATAAAATGTCCCAATTAAAGCAAGTCTATAGAAATGTCCAATCTAAGGCATCCAGGAAAAGATACCTTGAATCAAGAAGGCCAATGAAGTTCAGAGTTTCTCTCTCAAGTGAGAAGACACGTGGTGAACACAGTCAGGGTTTCTCTCTCAGCTGGAAGTGTACATGGTGAAGACAGCATCATCTGCTAGCTTTCTCTCTTGGCTTCCTGGTTCATGAAGCTCCCTGGGAGGCATTTTTCTTCTTCATCTCCAAAGGCCGCTGACTGGTAGACTCTCTGCTTCGTAGTTCTGCAGCATTCTCTGCTCTCTCTGAATCTCTCACTTTCTCCAAAATGTTTTCTCTTTAATAGGATTCCAGTAAACTAATCAAGACCCACCCAAATAGGTGGAGGCATGTCTCCACCTAATCCAGTTTAACAACCACTCTTGATTAAATCACACCTCCAGGGAGATGATCTACTTACAGTTTCAAACATACAATACTGAATAGGGATTAGAATAAACAGCTAGCTGCCTTAACAAAATGGGATTAGGATTAAAACATGGCTTTTCCAGGGTACATGCATCATTTCAAACCAGCACACTGATGGATGTGTTTTATGGGGGACAAACCTTGAAAAAGGGTGCTTTCAGAGCCTATGGAACCAGTGAACCTGAAAGAGTCATGGTGGCCCTTCAGTGACTCAGTCACTGCTATAGCCCAGCACTCCTTCCATGGCTCACAGCACATGCCTAGAAAATATGACTGCAAAAGGGCTCCTCCATTCATCCCACACCAATTCAGGCACTCAGCAGGCTGGAGGGTTCTCTTTCCTCTTCTACCTCTCAGCCCACCACCCTTATCCAGGGAATCTTCCTTGTTGCTCCCAAGGATCAGACATTTCTCCATCCATACCTGTATGATCCCCTGCATTTCTGCATCATAGTGCTTCCCATACTAGATCTTTCTGTTTTTTTAAATTTTATTTGGAAGTAATTATAGACTCATGAGAGTGAAAAAATGTACTGAGAAGTGAATCTATCACTGATCTTCCCCCAACGGCAGTATTTTACGTACACAGTGAGGTGCTCAGAAAATATGCATTGATGATAATAAGGGAATGACTCCAGATGTCTTTTCTGATTGCCTGTGTTCCAGCCCTGTGCAGGCCCATGCTGTGAGGGTGTCATGGACAGAGAGGCAGTTTCCTGCCCTCTGGATGGTGCTGGAGTCCTGGGCAAAGAAATCCAGGCTCATGCAGGAAAGATGCTGCAGTTTCAGACCCAGAAATTCCAAGGACAAACAGGTGGGCCAAAAGCCCATAATGCTCTATGGACCATTTTCTGGCCCTCACAATTGGTTTTAGGGGACTTATTTTGGATACATTCTATGGCAAAACCTCTTAAACCCCAAATTGGGACCCACTTGGGATTCCTGGATCATCACTGGCCTACTAAGGTTATGCTGTCTCCCAAAAAGGTCCAAAGTCATTTCTAGCATCATGGGAGTCAGCTGGCTATAAAGAGACACTAATTGAGAAGCAACGCACACTGTTATATGACGCCCTTTTTCCAGTCAAATCCTTTAGAGAAGAGAATCCCCTCTTCTTCACTGCCATCTCTATCCTCTCATTTTCAAGGCTTCTTTGGATTTTATTTTCCCTAGATACATAGAAGAGTTTAATAAAACAAATTCAGGAGGAACATTTTTTTCAAGTTTATTTTTGTTCTTACCCATTATTTTCTCCCAGTTTTTGTTTACCTGTTTGTAAACTTGTGTAGTTGTTTGGTGAAACTTTGTGAGTATGAATTGTGTAAGCAAGATTAATTTTCCCCACAATCCAATCTATTTCTGTGACAAAGAATTAGCTTAAATTTAAAAGTGTTTGGTGAATAAAATTAATTGCATCAACTAAATAAAATGCATTCTGTACAATTTATATATAGATGTTCTGTCAACAAGACAAATGGACTCAGTAGTATAAGTATCTGTGTGGATGAAATACATAAGAACATAATTACTTTGCCAACAAAATGGTAACTTGCTTTAATCATTCTGTTCATAACATAATGTAAAGTGATTTAGTGGGCAAAATGAATCCACTTACAAATTGTTTTATGGTCATAATGCAGCCTTTTGGTGGAATGTGAATTGATGATTATAATTTTATGAGTAAATGATTTTTCAATTAAAATATGTTTTCATGGACAAAATAGGAGCGTTACAAATGGTTTCTAATAACCACGTATCAAGCAGCAAGGAGAAAAGGCTGTCAGCTATATTAACCAAAGCCTCAATTGAAAGACTTGAAATCTCAAAAGGTGATTTATTTTTGTCAAATTTATCATTTCCTCCCCTCCCATTTGAGAAGTATTTGCTCCTGTCTTTACTGATCCAATAATCAAAATTAGATCCAATGACCAATCCACCAATCACCAGTGGCCATGCTTCTTTCCTGTGCCTTAGCTGACAGTGCCATTAATAAGCACTTAAGACCAGGGCAATAGTTTTCTGTAGTATCTAACATGAACCCCATTATCTTTAGTACAATAATTACTACACCTCTGGAAAATAAGGAATACATCATTATAATATAGTGGCTTTTAATTTGAAGGCTGTGATAGAATGCGTCTATCTCAGCTAATTGTCATAATTCTTTTTTAGTGACATGCAATACACCAATTGCTCCTTAGTTGTAACTTTGCTGTTTCAAAGTCTTAGGTTCTTGGGAAAAATCCACTTTGCCAATGGGCTAGGGAGAGCTGTGCTCTCAAACAGCTGCATTTATTTTCTCTATAAGGCTGGTTAGAGCAAGAGGGGTCTTGGGTGCACGTATCCTAGAGAGAGATGGGTGAGGCGGTCCCCAACACAACTCTCAGCTTGTTTACTGCACACACAGTGGGATCTACTTACGATCCTTTTTTCATTTCAGCTAAGAGTCCCACGTTCTTTCAGATATCTTTTTCTGAGGCTAAATCCTCTGGAAATGAACAAAAGAGCTCTTATGACTCTGTACAGAGAAGGAGAGGGTCATTTCAGAGACAGTGCACGGCTATGTGGAGAGTTGGTAGAGGGGAGTGGGTGAAAGCAGATGGCTAAGTCAACAGACCTGGAGCAGAAATTGGTTTTGCTGTTTCTTGGCTGTGTTATCTTGAACAGGGCACTTTAACTTTCTAAGCCTCCATTTCTTCATCTATGAAATAGGGGCAAAATAATACCTACTCAAAGGCTGCAGAAAGGTTAAATGAGAGCATGCACAGCAAGAGCTCACCATCATCATTACATAGTAAATGATGGCTATTTTTGTTGCTGCAGTTAATGCTGTCCAGCTAGACCTGCGATCTAGGAGGCAGAACAACAAGAAAAAATACATAAGGTGCAGCTCTCCCCTTAGGAAGAGTGTGATCTAGAAGGAAATTCATTTACAATGGTGGGGTGAAAATTCAGATGGCTTTGAAAATTCAGATGGCTTTGTCCCTATTGTATCTTGACCCTCAGCTTCCTGCCTAAACTACCACAATATTCAAAGGGACATGCTGGGGCTTCTGACACAGTTCCTCATTTTCTTCTTCTCTTCTTTTGAGGCCACTAGAGACTCTTGAGGGTAATTGCTCACTTCCAACATCACTGTGAAGGCCAGCAGAAGAATACTGGGGTTCGTTCAACGTGTTGTTGCCGCAGGGTCCCAAAGCTCAACTTGAGATTTCCTCCACAGATAATTGATCAGGCCCCTTCTTCTCCATTCTGGTCCACAGTTTGTGCAATCCAGTGCTCAGGTGACAACTTCTTCAGTCTTTGCCCATGGTCTCCTTTGCACAGACTCAGACCCAGCCTTTGCAATTGGGTGGGGCAGATGGCAGTATTGCCCTTGTCTTCTGGTAAAAGCACACGCTCTTTGGAAGGCATGCTGGTTTGAAATTGTTATGTATCCCAGAAAAAGCCATGTTCTTTTATTACATTCAGTAGGAGGCAGAACTTTTGTGGGTGGGACCTTTTGATTAGGTTGTTTCAATTGAGATGTGACCCACCTAATTAAAGGTGGGTCTTAATCCTTTTTATGGGAGTCCTTTATGAAAGGATAAAAGACAGGGGGAGCTTAGAGAGCTCACAGAGAGAGAGAAACACCCAGAGTTTGGAAAGAAAAGCCCCAGGAGCAGCAAGCAAAGACATGCAGAAACTGAAAGAACCAGAACCTAAAAGCAATGAAACTCAGGAGAGAAGGATCAGCAAATACCAACCATGTGCTTTCCCATGTGACCGAGGAATCCAGAGTGCCAGTGGTTTTTCTTTAGAAAAGATTTCATCCTGTTGATGCCTTAATTGGAACATTTTCATGGCATTAGAACTATAAATTTGTAAAACAGTAAATCCCCATTGTAAAAGCCAACTAATTTCTGGCATATTGCATTCTGGCAGCCTTAGCAAACTGAAACAGGAGGGGACCACTCTTCCTTCTCTTTCAGTCCATGTGGTCTTGTGTAAGTGAGGTATCATGACTCTCCAGTTCCAGTGATTAGATCCAGGAGGGGGACCTAACCAGTGGATTCAATTCCAAATGGGGCTTGTGATGGTTAAGTTCTGGTTTCAACTTGGCCTAATAATTATGCCCAGTTGTCTGGTCAGGCAACCACTGGCCCGACCATTGCTGCAAAGATATTTTGTGGCTGGTTAATAAACTGGAAAGCTGTGTATTAGATCATCAGTCAGTTGATTGCATCTGTGGCTGATTACATCTGCGATCAGCTAAAGTGTGTCTCCTACAGCAAGATAATCTAATCAGTTGAAGGCTTTTAAGGAAGAAGAGAGACTCTTGCACTTCTTCAGCTAGCAAGCCTCTCCTTTGGAGTTTGTCCGTATCATTCATCAGAGCTGCCAGCTACACAGCCTGTCCTATGGATTTTGAACTCTTCCCTTTCCATGGTTATGTGAGAGACATTTATAAATCTCATATTTACAGATATTTCTTGTTGGCTCTGTTTTTCTAAGAGCCTGACTAACACAGCATTGTACCAGGAGGGGTTCTTGAAAAACAGAATCTTAAAAATGGGTTTTTACAATTAGTTTTCTACTCTGACTAGATTCAGAGGCACTAATGACTCTGTTTCCGATAATAAAGATGGCCCTGGCAGTCCATGGAGTAAGTTGGCAAAAGAGATACTTAAAATATCACCATTAGATTTTGCTAATTGTATGCTTATATGAGGCAAGGGTCTGGTTGAGAATATTTTTGATACCTTTATGGAGTTTTGTGAAATTAAGAGGTATAATGATGTTGGCTGGTTGTTAGGTATGTTGGATACAGCGATGAGGGAAAGAGATGAGCTGAAGGCTTGAAATTTGCACCTTAAGTGCTGTATGAATGACGAAAAAGTTTCCATGTGTGCCCTGAAAGAATATCTTATTTCCTGTGGTAGCAGACTTGAGATCTCTGAAAACCAGACACAAAGCCTGTTTGTGTGAGTAGCAGATTTACAAGGTAAACTTAAATCTCAACCTTGCAGGCATCTGCTGTTAAAATAAGGGCTTTGATTGGAAAAGAATGGGATCCTGAAATGTGGGGTGGTGATATATGGTTGATAATAATGGCAATGGGGAGATAGAATTCCTAGAAACTGCTGAGCCTTTGCCAGATAGACCTGTAATGGACTACCCTGAGGAAAGAGCTTCCTGACCTTCAGCCTGCCTTGAGGAAATAGTTTCCTGGCCCCCAGTCCCCTCAGAGGAGTTTGCTATGCAACTTCTACCTAACAAGATTAATCCTTCACTGCCTGCTGACCCTGTAACCACCTCACCTGGGGAAACAGCTCTCACTCCTCTGTCTGGAGCTACTAATCCTGTTTCACCAGATGAAACTGTATCTGAGGTAATCGGTTTGATATGCACTTCTATTTCTTTTCATGACCCACCTCTACCACCCCTCTTTTCTTCAAGACCTATAACTAGACTAAAGTTCAAACAAGCCCTGAAAGGTGAGGTACAAAGTGTGACCCATAAGGGTTCTATATTGCTAAATAACCGTATGAGTTCTATACTGCCAAATAACCGTATGAGTTTTCCAATCTATATAGACATAAATCAGGGGAATATGTGTGGGAATGGATATTAATGGTGTGGGATAATGGTGGAAGGAAAATAAAGTTGGATCAAGCTGAATTTATTGATATGGGCTCACTAAGCAGAGTTTCTGCATTTGGTGTTGTAGCTTGAGGGGTTAGAAAGGGCATTAACGTTTGTTTGGATGGTTGGCTGAAACATGGATCCAAAGGTGGCCAACATTACCTGAGGTTAAAATGTCAGAACTTCCCTGGTATAATGTAGATGAAGAAATCCAGAGAGATTTCTTAGAGAGATTGGAATGTTAGAGTGGATTTATCATGGAAGACCTGCTCACACACTCCAGGAGTGTCCAGAGGACACAGCTTTCACCAGGATCTTGAGAAATAAATTTGTGAGACTAGCTCCATCATCCCTGAAGAGTTCTGTAGTCACCCTTCTCTGTAAATCTGATATTTCTGAGGAAACTGCTGTCACCGAGCTGGAATCCTTAAACATAATGGGGATGATTGGATCCCTGGTTGGCAGAAGCCATGTGGGGACAGTTAATCACTGTGGACAAGGTGGGCATGGCCACCATAGTGGACAGTGGACTCAAAGCAGCAGTCAAAATAATGTGACTCACAGAGACTTGTGGCATTGGCTAGTAGATCATGGGGTACCTAGAAGTAATATAAATGGGCAGTCTACTAAATTTTTGTTTGAGCTATATAAGCAGAAGAATTCTTGGTCAAGTAACTAGAAGACTAACTTAAATTACAAAAACAGAGTGTCACAGCCCCTGAGTCAATAGCCAGACTTGAGAGAGTTTATAGACCCAGAACCCCTCAAATGAGGGGAGGGTTGGGTACACTTGGGGAAGGGCCCTTTTATACTGCCCAAAATGTATACTGTTAGCTTTCCTCCCAACCTGCCTCAAGGAGACCTATGGTCTTCTACCAGGGTGACTGTGCACTGGGGAAGAGGAAATGATCAGATATTTGGGGGATTATTAGACACTGGCTCAGAAGGGACACTAAACACAGGAGATGCAAAACATCACCCTGGTCCACCAGTCAGAGTAGGACTTGTGGAGGTCAGGTGATCAATGGAGTTTTAGCTCAGGTTCACCTCACTGTGGGTCCAGTGGGTCCCCAGACCTATTTGTGGTCATTTTCCCAGTTCCAGAATGCATAATTGGAATCAACATATCCAAAAACTGGCAGTACCCCACACTGGTTCTGTGACTCATGGTGTTAGGGCTATTCTGGTAGGAAAGGCCAAGTGGAAGCCACTAGAACTGCCTTCCCTAGCAAAATAGTGAAGTGAAAGCAATACTATGTTCCTGGAGGGATTGTAGAGATTGGTGCCACTCTTAGGGACTTGAAGGATGCAGGGGTGGTAATTTCCATCACATACCCATTCAACTCTCCTATTTGGCCTGTTCAGAAAACAGATGGGACTTGGAGGATGATAGTTGATTATTATTAACTTTACCAGGTTGTGACTCTAATTGCAGCTGCTGTTCTAGATGTGTTATCATTGCTCGAGGTAATCAACACATCTTTGGGTACATGGTATGCAGCTATTGATCTGGCAAATGCTTTTTTATCAACAGCTGTCAGTAAGGACCCCCAGAAATGTTTGCATTCAGTTGACAAGGCCAGCAGTGTACCTCACTGTCCTACCTCAGGGGTATATCAACTCTCCAACTCTATGTCACAATCTTGTCCGCAGGAAACTTGACAGGACATCACACTGGTCTATTATATTGATGATATCATGCTGAATGGACCTAGTGAGCAGCAAGTAGCAACTATTCTAGACTTAGTCATAAGGCATTTGTTGGTTAAGGGATGGGAGATAAATCTAAGAAAAATACAGAGACCTTCTACCTTAATGAAATTTCTAGGTGTCCAGTGGTTTGCACCATGTTGAGATATCCTTTCTAAGGTGAAAGATAAGCTGTTGCATCTGGCCCCTCCTATGATCAAAAAGAGGCACAATGCCTAGTTGGTCTCTTTGGGATTTGGAGACAACATATTCCTCACTTGGGTGTGCTACTCTGGTTCATTTACTGAGTGACTAGAAAAGCTGCTAATTTTGAGGGGGGACTGGAACAAGAGAAGGCTCTGTGACAGGTCCAGGCTGCTGTACAAGCCACTCTGCCACTTGGGCCATATGATCCAGCAGATCCAATGGTGCTGGAAGTGTCAGTGGCAAATAAGAATGCTGTCTAGAGCATTTGGCAGGACCTGTGGGAGAATCACAATGTAGACCCTTAGGATTTTGGAGCAAAACCTTACCATCCACTACAGATAACTACTTTTCTTTTGAGAAACAGCTTTTAGCCTGTTATTGAGCCTTAGTAGAGACTGAACATTTAACCATGGACTGCCAAGTTACCATAAGACCTGAGTTGCCTATCATGAGTTTGGTGTTGTCTGAACCACAAAGCCATAAAGTTTGGCATGCACAGCAGCACTCCATCATAAAATGGAAATGGTATATTAGAGATAGGGTTCATGCAGGTCCTGAAGACACAAGTAAGTTCCATAAGAAAGGGGCCCAAATGCCCGTGGCCCCCACTCCTGCCACTTTATGTTCTCTTTCCCAGACTAGAGCTATGGCCTCTGTTCCTTACAATCTCTTGACTGAGGAAGAGAAAACTTGGGCCTGGTTTACAGATGGTTCTGCACATATGCAAGGACCACCCAGAAGTGGACAGCTGCAGCACTACAACCCCATTCTGGGATATACTTAAAGGACAGTATAAGGGGAAATGCTCCCAGAACTTCAAGTAGTGCACCTGGTTGTTCATTTTGCTTGGAAGGAGGGCTGACCAGAGGAACTAGCATTCTCTGTATGGTACTGTTTCTCCCATAGCCAGTATTCATGGGTCCAGGAATCAAGGGGTGGAAATGGAAGTAGCACCACTTACTATCCCTCCTAGTGATCCACTAGGAAATTGCTTCCTGTCCCTGAAACCTTTAGCTCTGCTGGTCTACAGGTCTTAGTTCCAAAAGGAGGAGTGCTCCTTCCAGGAGACACAACAATGATTCCATTGAACTGGAAATTAGAACTGCCACCTGGCCACTTTCGGCTTCTCATGCCACTGAATCCCCTGGGAAGGGGATTACTTTTCTGTCTGAGATGATTGATCCTGACTATCAAGGGGAAATAGGACTGCAACTACGCTATGGAGCTAAAGAATAGTTTTCCTGGAATATGGGGGATCCCCTGGTACATGTCTTAGTAATACAATACCTTGTGATTAAAGTCAATGGAAAACTGCAACAACCCAATCCAGGCATTACTACCAATGGCCCAGAAACTTCAGAAATGAAGGTCAAGATTACCCTATCTGGCAGAGAACAATGGCCAGCTGGAATGCTTGCTGCCGGCAAATGGAAAATGAAATGGGTAGTAGAAGAAGTAATAATAAATATGAACTATACCATGTGACCAGTTACAAAAATGAACCTTGTGATTGTATGAATATTTCCTCCCTGTTTTGTTAGTTGTTTGCATTTGTATATAAGTAATATCTTGTTTTCCTCTTATCATATGACATAAGTTATATTGTTCATGTTATAATATTTAAGTCATAGGATATGAAGTTTAAGAGTGAATGTTACCTAAGGACTTGCAGACTATTCTGAAGAGATGTAGGGCATTTCCAGTTGTATGCAAGACAGTCGAGTATTGTTCAGTGAAACATATATCTGTTCTTGTGCTCTTTTTGGAAATTAAGCATGTTTCAACATGATATGTATAGCTGCCAAGTTGACAAGAGGTGAACTGTGAGTTTAGGTTCTAGTGTCAACTTGGCCAAATGATTATGCCCTGTTGTCTGGTCAGGCAAGCACTGGCCTGACCATTACTGCTAAGATATTTTGTGGTTGGTTGATGAACCAGAAAGCTAGTGTATTAAGTCATTAGTCAGTTTATTGCATCTGTGGATGATCACACCTGCAATCAACTAAGGCATGTCTTGCACAGTGAGATAATCTAATCAGTTAAAGGTTTTTAAAGGAGAGGAGAGGGTCTTTCACTTCTTCTTCAGCCAGCAAGCTTCTCCTATGGAGTTCATCCAGATCCTTCATTGCAGCTACCAGCTTCATGGCCTGCCCTGTGGATTTTGGACTCTTCCCTTCCCATAGTTGCATGAGACACTTTATAAATCTCATATTTACACATCTCTCCGTTAGTTCTTTTTCTCTGAGAACCCTAACAGAGGGCTAGATAATGGTCAGCCTTGGAAACTAGAAAGAGGAGTCCCATTTGATGTGCAAATGGACCATGGGTCACTCCATAGGTGAGGTCCAGGTCTGCCTTGTCCACTCTAGGTGCCCAGCACCTAGCACAGTATTGGATCAGGGGCCTCGGCAGATACCTCATCATCCTGCAAGGGGGCCCATTCAGCAAGGACTTTAAGAGGATGAATAGAGAGGAGCAGTAAATGTCATCTCTTCTCCAGCCCCTTGCTGCCTTGTGGCCTGGCTTCATATTATTCCCCCCCCACCCCGCAATGCCTTTTTCATGATCTAAGGTTATCTGACCTGCAAGGTGGGATCAGGTGGGAAGGCAGAAGGTGGAGAGGAAGTTGAACTAACTCATGAAAAACTATTACGTGCATGGTCTTACTTAATTCACATAACAATCCCTTGTGGTAATGACCATTATCTCAATTTTAGATATGAAGAGACTGAAATTCAGGAACATTAATTAATGTACCCAAGGTTGTGCAGTTAATGAGCATCACAGCCCAAGATGGGACTAATTCCAAGGCCTGTGTTCTGTCCCCTACCACTCAGAACTTAATGAGATATTTTGAAATGGGATCTGAACTCTTTAACCATTTATTCATTCTTTGCTCATTGCATATTTCTCAGGCAACCACCATAACCAGAGATGATGGCTACAATGATGAGAAGATCCAGTAATTGTCCTTGAGAAGTTCAAAGGTACCAGGAAGAAGGAGAGGAAACCCAGGGAAATGAATGATTTTGGTATAGAATATCTTTTGAAACTGACATCTCTTAAGAAAGATGATTTTTCAAAACTCAATAAAAGAAAAAAATAGTTTATTTGTCAAGGACTTATATTACAAAATGTACTCATAATCTGTGGATTTCTTTTCAGTTGATCTGAAACAATTAGTGAAATTTTGCTGGATTTTAGCGAACATTTAATTATGTAAAAATTTGGAATCCCTGGAAGATGCTAAAAAGGCTGTCAGAGATTTGGAGAATCACATACCTGGAGTGCACCTTAGTGTGCCTCTAGTTGTCAGGGTATCTCTGTGGATTCTGCTTGAGTGGATCCATTAAAAGATAAGAGAGGTGACTGATGGGACCTTATCAGACTTGCCCAGCTAGCCTTTCCTCTGTTCATATTTGGGTTGCTCTGGGAAAAATTCTGATTGAATGTATGCTCTTGAAGAGTCATGAAATGTTTTAACAATGTTTTTGTTTGAGAAAAAAAGGCAAAAATCTTTAATTCACACACACACAAGACACTTGCACATTTTTTGAAGTTAGATCATTTTTTTGGTGATTATTCCTGACCTTTGCTGACCTACAGCTAAGATTCCAGGAAGCGGCATTTCGAATTTGAAGACATTTTCTTATTAAACTGAGAAGGGGAAACAAATAGGTTAAAGAAACCTGAAGTCCCTGTTTCTGAAAAGTCATTTCAAATTCCTCTCATCTCAATAGAGAATTGTGTACAATTGGTTGCTATGAAAGCTAGGCATAGGAATTTGTCTGTCAAGCACTCAAACAAACTTGTGTGCATAATTCAAACTGAAAAGTTAACCAGCTTTACAGAACCTATTAAAAAGCCAATCAACAGGGCAAGAGAAGAAGCCCGAGCTGGTGCACAGAAGGGTCCATTTCTGCAGCAAAAGGTCCCCCTTTGCCTGGAATCAGTATTTTGAAAAGTCAGACACTTAATTTGGGAAAGTAATGTGGAAAATCAGTGCTCAGAGTCGAACATTTCTCTTCTTATATAAACTGTTCAACTTCTCTCAGTCAGGGCCAGGTTCACAAATCGGGATGAAGGCCAATTTCATCAGGATGCCTTTCCAAGACTGGCTTGAAGCTCTGACAAAATACAGATCTACATACTTGGGTACTTTCTACAAATAAGGATATGATCAGTAATTTCAAGTCCAAGTTCTTCTCTGTTTCCTATTTTGGTTGATAGGTTTAATAAGTGTAATAAATTCTGTCTTTTGGACCTCGTGATGTAATTACTCTGAGAGAGAAGTTTGTTTTTTTCTTTTATGGTATTTTCTTTTCCATGTTCATTAATTCATTCCAATTAACCTTAGTCATTTAACTCAGTAGTATATGAGTTTTTATCATGCATCCTATTAACAAAGCCTTTTGAGCACATAACCCCAATATTTATTTATTAATACATTATAAATAGAGCTACTGTCTTTAGCTAATAGTTAAAGGCACAATTGACAATGTCTGAGGTTTTCATTAACAAAAGTAGATGTAAAACCTTATTGATTATTTTGTTTATTTTTGTTGTCTTTTTTTACCAAGTTGATTAGAATTATGGTTTTGAACTTCATATTGTGGCCAACAAAGAACTCAAACTACAGGATGAAAACTTTCATCCCATTTTCTTCTTGGTCACCTGTGCTCACAGCATCAGCATTATCTCTACTCTGAACTTTCTCTGAAGGAATCTTCTTAGCTTTCTGTCCATTTGGTGAATGTTTATTTAATTAAAATGAGATATTGCTATCCATAAATCCACTCACCAGGCACAGTAAACTTCTGTATGTCACCAGTAGCTGAAAAGGAACACTCAGGCCTAATCTGTGAAAACCCTTACTCTTTTCAACTTTCCTCACAGACCATGTGGGACGTATGTCCATCGGACAAATAATCTGGGAAAGGGATCGAGGCACAATCATGCATTACATATTAATAAATTATTTTTTCCTTACATCTTAGATTAAAAATAAATAAACCATAGAAGTTCCTTATTTTTTCTTCCTGTATCCCAATGTGTCCCCCTGAGGTGTGTGCGGGTCTTTTGGAGGCACTGACTTCTGCAGCCCCTTGCTGGAGCAGAAGACCTGGCACGGAGATGAGAGGGAGGAGGTTTGGGGTCCAATGCTCAGAGAGCGAGTGCTCTGGGATCTAGCAGAGGGTGGGCCACTAGGTTACCAAATTCCTGATTTAAGAGTGACTTCAGAAAGGTGTCAAAGACAAGCTTCACCTGCTTTACCATTATTTTTACTTCATCCCTTGTTGGTTTCTGCCCTTTATAATGTAAGTTAAACCTTCTTTTTTTTGGCTGATATACCTGGTTTTGAAAACGATGGTGCTGTGTTCTGCACACAGTAAATGCGCATATATGTTGAACAACAGCATTGAATGTCAATTAGTATTGATTGATTGTCTCTGAACTCAGCAATAAAAGGGCTTAATGGTGTTTCTCTCTTTTTAAAATCTTATGCCTCTTCCAAACTCTTCGACAGTATTTTGTTCTATCTGTTCACAGGCATTTTGCTATATTCCAGATCATCCTACAATTGCCTTCACAACCCACCAGGCCATCCACAAGTTCCCTGAAAGCTGGGCTGTATCTAGGGCATATTGGAGCCCTTAGCACATAATAAAATGCTGGACATAAAATAGTTACTAAAACAAGATTTTAAATTGGGACGGGTTGTGAAAACTGTCCACACATGGGAAATTCAGCCCTGAGATGCATATCCCTTGCCTGAGGAGTGTTAAAATATTTTTTAAATTACTTGCCAACATTTAAAAATCAAGATATATTGCATAAAGATCCAAATTCCCAGCTCAGAAGAGCTGAAAAACTTAGGGTACATTCCTGCAAAGTAACTACCAGCTGGAGCTGGCTTGTGGCCCCATTTGGACAGGTTGGGCACTCTCCAGTTTGCCCCAGTCTATAGCATTCCCTATTTCCCTGATATTAAGAATGAATGTGGGCAGCTGCCGTGGCTCAGCAGGCAGAGCTCCTACCTGCCGTGCTGGAGGTCTGGAGTTCGATCCCTGGTGCCTCCTGCCCATATGCAAATTAAAAATAAATAAATAAAGAAAGAAAGAATGAATGTGAGTTGATCATTTACTATTACACTTGTGCTTTTGGTTTTATTATAGGGCAGTTAAGAGGGAAATTAACAATTTAAGTTTTAGCTGATGCTCTTGATATCCTACATATTTCCCCTTGGCTTTCCCCTCTCATGCCCCAAACTGCTTATTACTGATTACAGCTTCTGCAGGGCAAGCCATGTGTGCTGGAGAGTTAATGCCACCAGAAGCTGCCCACAACAAATGACAAAGAAAAAGTTGGGATAAGAGCCCCAGCTTTCTTGTCCCTGAGGTGGGATAACTCTTTGTCCCACAGTAAGTCGAGCTCCAGTGACCCATAGTGCTTGGTAACATACTCTTTATTAGCTGCCTTCCTATCTTGTCCCACCTGCCCTACTAGAGCTTCTTAGGGTGACCTCCAAAGGGACCGCTTGTGTTCAAACCCTGGTTTCAGATTCTGCTTTTGAGGAAACCCAAATTAAGCATTTTTATTTCTATCAGAAGGGAAGGAAAGATTGTGAGAATCACATATTTCAAGAAAATGAGAGTGAGAAAATTTCTTTATTTGCATATTGAGGCTGTGGGAATATTCTTAACTCGCACAAATTGTGTCTATGTTGAAGGAATACGCCCAGCCCACTTCACCTATTTGCATTCTATTTCTATGAGCATGTGAATTTGCAAGTCCTGTTTTTATTTGGGGGATGTGGGGGGCGGGGTGCCTGGTCCAGGAACTGAACCCGGGTCTCCCACATGAAAGGTGAGCATTCTACCACTGAGCCACCCATGCACCACACAAGTCCTGTTTTAATAGAATAAATAA
>PVIY010040964.1:0-21985 GCA_004026745.1 Myrmecophaga tridactyla | reverse complement strand
TGAAGGGATGCAGACTGTGCAACAGGACTGGATACAAAAACTCAGAAATGGACAGCACAATACTACCTAACTGTAATGTAATTATGTTAAAACACTGAATGAAGCTGCATGTGAGAATGATAGAGGGAGGAGGGCTGGGGACATAAATGAAATCAGAAAGAAAGATAGATGTTAAAGATCGAGATGGTATAATCTAGAATGCCTAGAATGTATAATAATAGTGAAATTTATTTTGCACAAATTTTAAAAATGTTTTTGCATGAGGAAGAACAAAGGAACGTCATTATTGCAGGGTGCTGAAAATAGATGATAATTAATACTTTAAAATGTCACCTTATGTGTGAGACTAAAGCAAAAAAATGCTTATTTGTTACAAATTTTATATTTTGACTAGAGCATTTCCTAATATAACTCATGTAGATAGTTTGATTGAATGTCCTAAGAACTTGGAATCTCAGGTAGGACATGAGATTTTGTTGGTTTGTCCAGAGTGATGCCCTGATGAATCCCAGAAAGATTTGATCAGTGACTGGAAAAGTATTTGCAAGCCCCCTTCGGGGAATGGTGAGAGCAGGGAGAAATTCAACTTGGGGAAGTTGATTGATATTCTCACAAGCAGTGTGGACAACCAAAGCTATAGGCTGAGCCCCCAGTCTTGGGGTTTGTTCATATGAAACTTAACCCCACAGAGGATAGGTCAAGTCTACTTAAAATTTAGGCCTAAGAGTCACCCCCAAGAGAGCCTCTTTTGTTGCTCAGATGTGGCCTCTCTCTCCAGCCAACATGACGAGCAGTCTCACCACCCTCCCCCTCTCTACATGGGACATGACTCCCAGGGGTGTGGACCTTCCTGGCAACGTGGGACAGAGATCCTGGAATGAGCTGAGACTCAGCATCAAGGGATTGAGAAAAACCCTAGAATGAGCTGAGAATTAACATCAAGGGATTAAGAGAACCTTCTCAACCAAAGGGGGAAGAGTGAAATGAGACTAAGTGTCAATGCTGAGAGATTCCAAACAGAGTCGAGAGGTTATCCTGGAGGTTATTCTTATGCATTAAGTAGATATCACCTTGTTGTTCAAGATGTAGTGGAGAGGCTGGAGGGAACTGCCTGAAAATGTAGAGCTGTGTTCCAGTAGCCATGTTTCTTGATGATGATTGAACAATGATATAGCTCTCACAATGAGACTCTGTGAATGTGAAAACCTTGTGTCTGATGCTCCTTTTAGCTATTATATCAACAGAAGAGTAGAACATATGGAATAAAAAATAAATAATAGGCAGAACAAATGTTAAAATAAATTCAGTTTGAAATGCTAGTGGTAAATGAAAGTGAGGGGTAAGGGGTATGGTATGTATAATCTTTTTTTCTCTATTATCGTTTTATTTCTTTTTCTGTTGTCTTTTTATTTCTTTTTCTAAATCGATGCAAATGTTCTAAGAAATGATGAACATGCAACTATGTGATAATATTAAGAATTACTGATTGTATATGTAGAATGGAATGATACCTTAATGTTCTTTTGTTAAGTTTTTTAATTAATAAAAAAGTTTAAAAAAAAAGAATTACTGATTGTATATGTAGAATGGAATGATATCTTAATGTTTTTTTGTTAATTTTTTTAATTAATAAAAAAAGTTAAAAAAAAAAACAAAAACAGGGATGCTAAGATTTGCCTACTAAAAGAACAGAAAGAGAAAACTCTCCATTACTATTATTGGACCAAGGAACAAGCACCAAGACCCAAGGCCTTGAGGTAGCCTGGCTCAAGCTGGCCGCTCCTTGCACCCTGGAACATTTTCTCACCCTGGCAGCATTCTCAGACTGTGCTGATATTCTCCACTTAGGAGGGTCTCTCAGAAATTTTCTGGAATCCATTTGAGGGCAAGGGGTGGCCCTTAATCAACTTGGCACCCCCAACACTGGGCGCACATAAGGGAAAGTTCTGTGCAGTTGCTGATTCTCTGGGGTCCCCTGCTGCTCCCACTCCTGTCCACTCCCCTTCGAACCCCCAAAGCTCTCGCTCACTGGCTGGCAAGACTGAGTGAGGCCCAGCCTTATCCCTTCCTGATTGAGGGTGCCTTTTGATCTGTGGCCTCCAGGCTGGTCACTGGATAGCCCACACCCTGGCTGGCACCAGATATTTACTCATCTGGTGTAAATATAACCCATGGGCTTGTCCAGGGCAATGAATCAATGAGGTGGCAGCAGACACCTAGGGAGCTTTTAAAAATGCTGTCTAGAATCCCACCCCTTGTTAAGAGACCCTAGCTCAGTGGATTTACAGCAGAAAATGTATTTGAAGTGATGTAATGTGCTCAGCCATGTGGGTGAACCATGGTCTCAGGGGGTAGGACACAGCACTTTTGGCATCTGAAGAACAGAGGTATCCTCAGGTATCTGTATTATGAAATACTTATTTAAAAAAGGGGGGGGGCATCCTGCTTCCCCACCCCCAGCTGCTGCTGGCCTTACTCTTCCGGCATCAATTCTAAATGATAATCCTGAGCAGGTTCCCCTTTTCTTACCCTACAAGGGGAACCTCCTTCAGCCCACCCCAAGCCAACTGCATAGTGACAAGCAAGAAAACACCACAGAATTTCCTTTCCTAACAAAAAGCACTCTGATGGAGTCACTGTTTGCAGAGCAGAGTTTGCTTAACACAGAAGCAGAGAGTGTGAGGAAACTGGTTTGGCTGGTTTGCCGTGTGGGAGGGAGCACAGGGAAACATCTGAACCAAAGGTAAAACACGGGGAGAGTCTCAAAAAAGAAACTTCCAAGTCCTCCAGTGTGGGGGTGGGGGGTCTCATAACTATGGGAGCTTATATTTAGTATTCATTAAGCACCTGACACATATCCTATGAAATAAGTACTATTATGTTCACTTTACAGATGGGGAAGCCAAGGCTTGATTAGCAAGGGATGTTACCTGGATTTAAATATAGGCAATTTGACTGAAGTACCTTTTAAATCTGGGGGGCAATGCCACCAGGGTCTTGGGTGGAAGTGAGGATTGGTGATAAACAAGAGGGAGGGAAAGAGAAGAGAAAAAGTGCAGAAAGCGCTCCCAATAGTAACAAGCATAAGCTGGGTTTATAAAGGAGGAGTTTAAAATTTTAAAAAGGCGGGAGGTGGGGTGGGGGGAGAAAGAAAAAAAGAAAAGGCGCCACCACAAGACTAAAACTGAAAAACACTTAAAAATTACTAACAGCCCCTTCCCTCCATTTAGACTCAGGTTTGAACACTCAGTATACAGTATTCCCAGGATACTCAGTGCTGCGAGCTTGGCTGTAAGAGCAACTGGGCACAGACCAAACTCTTCGCTGCCCATTTACAGTCAACCTCAAGGGCTGGCCCCAGGCCAGAGTGTTTGAGAGCAAAAAAATAAAGCCAAGGTCTGAGGGGTAGTGCCTAATCATCCATCCGTTCATTTCTTCAACATATGAGTGCCTACTATAACCCTAAAAATTATTAGCCACCATTTAATGACTTTTCATCTTTATACATTTCTGTTCTGTCGTTATTTCCTTCATTCAGTATTAGCCTAGTGAACATAGGGTCTAGCCAGCACTGGTACAAAATAGACATTCATATTTGTTGAATAAATGAATGAACATGCATATCTGATTCTCATAGCAAGCTTATAAATATTATTATTCCCCCATTTTATGGATGGGGAAACTAAGGCTCAGAGAAATAAAGTGACTTATTCAAGGTCATGTATTTTGTAGCACTAAGTCAAATCTGGATCGTTCACAGACTTTATTACTCAATGAACTATACTAAGCAGCCCTACTGATCCCATTCCCACTCCCTGGAAAGCCTAATGTCCCGAGAGATGGGGGTTAAGGCAGAATAGAAACCCAGAAAGGCCGAGTCTGAATTGTGACAGCTGCCTCTTGGGGATTTTAGGGTTTTGGCAGCTTCTGGGAGATGGGAGAGCCGATTACTTCAGCGTCTGCCTTATCTGGGGCTCCTCTTGGAAGGGAGAGTGTAACAGACACCAAGGTGAGCCTTTCGGAAGGAAAGGCTCACCCAATGAAAAGCTCTGGAGAGGAGACAGGGAGTTCCACAGCCACCTGGCAAAGAAAGGTGGGCAGTTCCAGCGGGCCCCAAGGGGAAGGAGCTGCATCCAGCTTTCCTTAAATGGCTGCGGGGCCCAGGACCAGGACTTTTCCCGCCTCCGCTCTTGGTGAGACACAAAGGCAGGGGCAGAAGGGCAGCCAATGAGTCTTTCCTAGTAAGGGCTGCATCCACCCCTGGCACAGACATGAGTAATTGGGGAAGTGATGTTCAACAATCTGAAGGGTGGGGAAACATCTGATAATGTAAGGCGATCCCCAAACAGGTTTTTTTTGTATTTGTTTATTAAGCCCAGTTTAATTAAAGGCCCTGGATACTGCTTCTGCCACCTTTCAGCACATCTTTTAGAAAGGAGGGGAAATGGGTGTATTTAATCTACACATGTGGGTGCCTGTGAGTTAGGTCAACTTATCAAGCAGCTGAAGCTCAAACCCAAAACACAGGCCCTGTTTGTCCAAGGCCAGACTGTAGAGGAAGCAAAGCAAGGAAAGGATTGGATGAAAAGCCTGCCTGCTTTTCTTGTGTCCAGCCCCCAATACTCCTCACCTCTACCCCCACTCCACTTAAAGCTGTGTTCACTAGGCTAATACTGCTAAAATTTCAAACTGTCTTAATAAACTGGGTTTCTCAAACCAAAGTCCTAAGGAAAAGGAAAACACTAATCACAAGCTCTGAATAACTCATTTACAGTTTCTTTCTTTCTTTTTTTTTTTTTTTTAATGTTCTCCATTCTAGAAACTGGAGAGAAACCAATGGAATAAATATGAGGCTGAGATGGTGAGATCAGCCATTCCCTAGGGCACAGGAGTGACCCCAGCAAAACACCCTGAGGACCCCTGAATTCAGTCAAAACCAATGCTCTACAGCCACCCAAGGAGGAAAAAATGAAAGGTTCCATATTCTCCAGCTCCCATGCAGCAAATTCTCCCCAAAGCCAATGTTAAAAACTGGTGCTAATCTCTTAGACCTCCATTATCCTGGACTGTCCAGTGAGAGCAAGACCACCTTCCCAAACCCTGGCTGCCTTGTTAAATCACAAAGCTAGTCCCTAAGGTCAACAGTGTGGTTTTCCAAAAGACACTTCCATCCTTCGGTAATTCAACAAGGAGACCCTATGGTGCAAACAGGCCAAACAAAAAGTTAAATCAGGAGATCTGTTGATCAGGGGTGGAGTCTGTGGCTATAAAGGGAAGAGGAACAAACCACACAAAAAGCCTGTGAAGGACTGGCTGGAGCTGCCTCTCCCGCAAAAGCCACCAGCCACAGCCCTGCCCTCTGCCTCCCACCTGGTCTGATCCATCTCTACCACCACCATCTCCTCTAAGGGTTCCCACCCAGGTCCCACCCATCGGCACCTCTGGTCTCCAGGGCACAGATAGTCTACTTCACAAGATTGCCCCAAACACCTTCCTTTGTTTGAGATGACTGAAGAGAAATAGGACAGGAGAAAGTCCAACTGTGGTTCCGTGAGCAGATGACTGAATCTCTGAGCTCCCTCAGATGGCTGTTGTGAAGACTAAATGAGGTAAAATGTGAAGCGCTTGCCCCAGAGTGTAGTTCAAAAGTGAAAACCAGGAGCTGCTATTAACAACAATGATAATTATTTACATATAATGCTATTATTGGCCAGAAACTTTGAGTTTGGGAGGTAGAAACTATGAGTTTGGGAGGTAGAAACTATGAGTTGGGTAGTAATAGAACAATCCACCCTTGGAGCTACCAAGTGTGCTCGATTGTCTTGGTACAGGAAAACAGACCGCCACCAGTGTCCATCCACAGCTCATCCCCCCCCAAACACACCTGCCCCACTCTTCAAGCCTGGGCAAAGTCTGCCTCCTCCCAGAAGCAAGTCTTCATTGTCCGTTGACTCCACCAAAATACTCCAGGCCGACCACACCCTTTGGCACCTAACTTCCCATGTCCCAGTGTCCTAAGGAGGTCTTAGGACATTCTCAGAAACCTGCTAGAATATGAAATACTGAGACCAAGGCTCGAGTGTCCCCATCCCTGCCTCTTTTCTATCTACTCCCTGGTGCCCAGCACAGGCAAGAACTGAGAAATTGGTCAAGCCGCCACAATATCAGTGAGACAATATTTCCTTTCTGACCCAAAAAGAAGCTCCACACAACAAAGCTGGGGTTCAGCAAATATGTTTAATCAATTGAGCCTCAGTTTCTCTGGGGGAAAATGCCACCCCCTGTGGGACAACTTCCAAAGTTCAAAAAAAAAAAAAATTAAGATTGCTGAATCACAGATGTTCTAAGAAATGATCATGATGATGAATATGCAACTATGTGATGATATTGTGAATTACTGATTGTATATGTAGAATGGAATGAGCATATGTCAAGAATGTTTGTGTTTCTTTCTTGTAATTTTTTTTAAATTAATAAAAAAATGGAAAAAAAAGTTTAAAAAAAAGATTGCTGCATCATATTTTTCACTTGGTCAAGGACTGGAAGAATAAACACAGTGGATGCCTGAGGGGAAATGTGGTGGCTCCTCTTTCTAAAAGGCTTTTCTTTACTGTTATGATGTTATGATACTCCCACAGTTAACTAAGATCATGAGGGAGGAGAAAGCCGTTTGATAAGAAATAAGCACCTAGGAATCAGTGAAACCAGAAAATAAACCAATCCTTCCCTGGCTCCCACCCCTGGGCAAGGGTGAATCGGAACAAAGCAAACTCTAGAAACCCGGCTATCACAGTGATAAGGTCTAGAAGGGCATTGGGTGTTTGTGTGTATTTTCATCCTGAGTCACAGCCACCGAACTTTTTTTTCAAAAACCATTATTCCTTGAGGTACCTGCATGGAAATGATTTCATCCCTATGCACAAAAGCCACAGCCCCAGGAACCAAGTGAGGGCTCCTGGGTCATCCCAGAGATGGAGCAGAACTATGTCTGGGAGTCAGAGCCCAGTTTTGCTGACCCTGAGCCAGTGGACTCTCCCCTCCAAGCCTTGATCTGCTCGGAATACCCCCACCTCCCAGCGGGCTTTCCCCTCCCGAAATGACAGGCCATCTCTAAAGCTGTTAGGACAGTATGAGACACACACTGAAGGCCTCTAATAAGTGCCCCCCACCCCCCCAACCGCAGAGCTCAATCACGGTAAGGCGCGTCCCCACCTCTGCCCAGGACGCGGCCTCTCTCCAGGTGCCGCCGGGGCACCGGGAACACGTAGCTCTCCGCACCAAAGCCAGGACGGCAGGGCTCCGGCTCCTCGCAGAGCCTCGACGAGACCTGGGGGAGGGGAGGAGAGGTGTAGGACCGGGGTTACTTGGAGGGGGTCCCCTCCTGCCCCCACCGAAACCAACAGCGCCGCCCCTCCCTCGCTCGCGGCGTCGGGATTGTGCGAGGACACCTCCCACCCCACCCCCACCCCACCCCCGGCAGCGGCGTCATCCTCTCGCTCCCCGAAACCTGCAGCAGCCAAGTCCCCGGGAACTCGCGAAAAGGGGGAGAGGGGCGCGCTGGGTCACCTCCTCACGACCTAGTCCCCTTTTTCTTCCGGTCTCTTTTATGCTTTTTCATTTTACCGGAGGCGTCTTGCCTCTTCCCGACCCCACTTTCCTTATACCGGGAAACGCCGCCAATCCAAAGTCCAGGTTCTCACACAGGAGGCGCCCCAAGCCTTCTTCACCCCACTGTCCTTATCCCAGGGCGCCCCACTCCTAATGGGCTCCCCTTTCTTCACCCGGGAGGTGCCTTTATTTCTCTTAACCTCCCTTTCCTTACCTCGGCGGTTCGCCTCACTACTCCTGGCTTCTCCTTTACTCGCACCGGGGCTCCCCCTTTTCGGTATCCCGAGCCCCACCTTGCTCCATGCTCCAACTGCCCGCCCCAAGCCCATACCTACTCCCGGCCCTGGAGTCCCGGCAGCTCCGGGCGCCCCCCGCCGCGGATAAATGCGGGAGGAGGCGGGCAAAGCCGCCCTCGCCCTCACGCACTCCCTCCTCCGCCGAGTCCAGAGCGCCAAGCAGCTTCCAGACCGTTCTGCCGCAGGGGACCCAAACTTTCTCGGAAAGGGGGAGGTCGATGACAGGAGAGAGGAGGGGCCGCGGGGCCCGGGAGCGGGTCGGGGGACTGGAGGGTGTCCCCTCACAGCGAGGGGAACCGACGAACCTGAAGCAGCAGCAGGAGCGCGAAAAGGCTGCAGCGCGGAGCGCCCATGGTGGGCCGGGCGGGTGCCGAGCGGGGTCAGGTGGAGTCGGGCTGGGCCGGGCTGGGCCGGGCTAGAGTCTAACAGGACTTCCCCGGCTCACAGGTAGTCCACGGCTCCGGACGCCACTGAGGCCGCCAGCGCCGCGGCCGCCAGGTGAGCCCCGAGGCCTCCGCCCCTGGCGCCGCTGATTGGCTGAAGACGCACCTGCCTCGGCTGCAGCCAATGAGCGGCGCGGCGCGGGCTGCAGCTTCCACAGGCGGGCAGGGGGCGGGCAGCCAGCCCACAGTCCCGCCACCGCCCCGCCCCTCGGCCCGGCGCTGACAGGGTCACCAGCCGCTGTGAGGTTGGAAGTTGTAGGGTCAGCAGGGACGCGGGGCTGCACGGCTCCGATTCCCAGAGAGTTCGAATCCCAGCCCCGCCGTGGGTGACTGGAGTTTGAAAAGACCTTGCCTCTTATCTAGTACTGTCTTGTTACCTGCAGGTCTCTATCGGTGAGTGAGTTACCAAATGGATTCATTAGGTCAGGAACGCTTCTCCGAGCCTCAGTTTCTCCACTTTCCAAATGAGAATAATAGTCACCAAAGTCCCCCCCTAGGTTGTTGCGAGTTTCCCATGCAATTAATAAGGCCACTGTTTCCTGCAAGATAAAAGCCATGCATGGCTGTGAGAGATAATAATAGTACTGGGGATTGAATGGACTGTGCTAAGCATTTGACTGAAGTTGACCATCTCATTTGATCACATGTCAAAACACCCCAAGGGCAGTGTCACTGTTCCCATTTGATAGATGGGGCAATTGAGGTATAAAGAGGTTAAGGAGGCCAGTAGGATAAGGCAGAGGACCAGAACCCACCTTCAGGGCCCTTGCATTGAACTATTATGCTTTCCCTCTTGGGAAGCCAGGCAGTCTTCCAGCTGGAGCTGCAGTTTGCTAACCATCCTTTAATGTTGACCTGGAGGAGATCCCTTTAGAGATCACCCAAACCTGTTATTTGCAAGTAACTTCCCTAACATCATGTTAAAGCTGAGACTAAAACCCAAGATCTCATTTCCAGACTGTGGCTCTTAACAGACACCACAGCCACCACCACCTTCTCTTGAGAATTCTGTTCCCAGACAATTTTAGGATTGCAAAAAGAATAGACAGGATAACATTAGGTCAGACAACTTCCCTTTTCTGTGGCCATGGTTTGGCTACTCGGGAAGAGCACCTCCTTTCCCTCCATCCTGCAAGCTTGGGTCAGAACTACAAAACAGTATGTCCACTGCGCCCTAGCCGTGTGACCTTGGGCAAGTCATTGTGTTCACCTGTATAAACGTATTGAAATGAACAGCTAAATCACTAAGCTGAGTACTTGGCACATACATAGTAGTAACTGCTCAATATGTGTTTGGTGTAGAGGTTGTTCTCTTGAAAAGCCTACCCACCTCTTTCCCTTCCTCCTTGGGAAAGCCATGCTTGGAATTCTTCACCCAAAGCTACAGCTCCTCTACCCCGCAGTCCCCTCAGTTTTAATGGGTTTCCGAGCACACACCCAGGCCATTTGGATTGCTGCATCTTGGCCCTCTCTGCCTCTCAACCCACCAGGAGGCTCGAAGTGAAAAGGCTCCGGTATTTCCTTTCCCACCGAGGCTCCTGCCCGGATTGTGCATTAAACAAGATAATGGAAATACAGAAAGAGGCGTTTCCCCCATGGGGCAGCCTTGTCAGTTTATTTTTTTCTCCCAGTTATGTAAAAATGCATATTTTATACCATCACTCGGCCCGGGGAGCCTTTAGGGCTTTGCTCTCTTCCACCCAGCAAGCCCTGGCCTTGTAGTTCCGTAGCAGTGCTCATCGACTCTTCCATTACACACTGATAATTCAATAAAAAGGATCTTAGAAAACAATTAGGGGCAGCGAGGACAGGTTGGGCCTGATGCTCTCATCAGACTTCTTGGCAAGTCTGAATCCTTCTCCAAGATCCCAAGAGTGGGTCGTGAAGGGCCGTCCCCCCTCAGCTGTCCAGGGTGAGGAGGGAACACGCGGGGTTCCCTGTGTGGATGGCAAGGTGTGACTTTGGGCACCACTGTGAATTGCCTCCATTTCCTCTTGAATCAAACAAGGACATTAATAGCTAGTTGTAAGGATCAAATGAGCGAGTTTAGGAGAGCTGGCAAGCCATGCTGTGGGTGGCCTTTGCTTTCAGTTAGACTGAGAGTTCAAATTCCAGCTCTGCCACTAGCTAGGTTGGATCAGTCACTTTATCTCTCCAAGTCTGGATTTCCTCATCCATAAAACAGAATGTTGATATCACTTAATTCACAAGGTTATTGACATCACACAATTCGCAAGGTGATTCTAAGTGCTCTGTTAGTTAGCTATGAGCACTCTTTGCCCAACACATTCCTATCCCAGTTGAAGGTAAAATTGGGAGCCTCTTCATCCTCAATCTCTGCTTCCTCCAACCCCCAGTATATTAAAGGCTCCCAGGGTCTATCTCCCATTTGCTAGGAAAACCTCTTTCCACTAGATGGCTAGCCATTTTGCCCCTCCAACGCTCATTTACATTGTAAAGAGGACTCTGGGGAATGACCTTGCTTGTTTCAAAGGAATGAAAGTTCTAGATCTGGTAAATTCTATGCAGGGTTTAGGCTGGTGTTAATCCATGGTTTTTGGTGGGGAGGGGGTAGCTAGAGGAGGGGGTAATGTGTGTATGTGTGCCATGAAAGCCTTGAGATTGTATGCGAACCTGTCAGTGCAGGTGGCACTACCCATTGCTTTCATTACCTTCTCAACTAGAGGCAGATCAAATTGCAATCTAGGGGTTGAGATCCCTGAGGGCCCTTCTAGTACTAAAGGTGAAATTCCAGGCATGGGCAGGAAAAAGAAATGTTGACGAGAGTCCTGGCCGGTGCTCTCGAGATCACTCCAGGTAGGTGACACCAGCCACTGCAAAGCGAGCATGCACCATGGAATGACAAGCCTTCGCCTTCCTGGTTGGGCATACCGCTTGGCTGGACTTTCATTTCCTGGGTTTGGGGAGACTGATCTCTTCATTCGAGGAAGGAAAACTAATGATTAATTAATTCCCCAGGCGGAACTGTCCCTTTCATCTCAGTGTGGCCGGGCCAGCCCGGCGAAGGGACCGTAAATACAGAGCTTAGGTTGGGAGAGAAGCCCCTCTCCCGGCCTCGGCTGAGAGCAGCCGCACCCCAGCCCGCTGCGGACGGAGGATTGCACCCAGGCCACGGGGGCTCCCGACCTCACCGGAAAAGGAGGCTCCGTTTTAAAAGCTCCAGGGGGTTCCTGCCATCTCTGCCCGGCCGGGCTGCCGGCCAGCACGCGGGGGAGGGAGCTGGACACCCTGCTTCAGCCTTCTGTGAAAATGGTGGTAACCGATAGGGGTACCGCCCTTTGCAGCTGGCCACTCACTTCTGCACAAAACATTTTTATTTCAAACACAAAAGTAAAGAAAATAATCTCTACTTTGTACCGTGTGATGAATGCCTCCATCATCCAGCTTCAACAAGGATCTTTTGTGGGGTTGTTTTTTTTATATAGTTTTGTGATTTGTTAACTTTCGGACTGTACCGTGTCTTGTTTCATCTCTCCTCCTTTTTTATATTTATGTTTGTAGGATTTTGTAATGCAATCCCCAGTGAACATGCCATTTCCCCTGTAAATATTTCACTATGCATCTCTAATTGAGGAAGAAGTTTTTTTCACGTAACCATCATGCCGTTAGGTAATAACACCTAATAAAATTAACAATAATTCTTCAACAGTGTCTAATGGCTAGGCCATATTTTAAAATGCCTTTTAAAATATTTATTTTTTCTTTTTTACAACTTATTTTAATCAGGATCCAAAATAGAGCCACACATTGCATTTGGCAGTTTTGTGTCCTAAGTCTCTCTTTACTCGTAACAGTCTTCCCATCCTTTTTAGTGCAGCTTTATTGAGGTATAATTGTTTATATTTAAGGAGTACCATTTGATGAGTTTTGACATATACATATGCTGTGAGACCATCAGCACCGTAAAGATATTGAACATACCCATGTTTTTAAAAGTTTTTATTTGGACATCATTCCAGACTACTTTTTCAATAGCATTAACTTTTCTTTTAAGAAACCTGGCCACTTATCCCATAGAATGTCCTGCATTTGCATTTAGAATGCATCCTCACAGTGTCATTTAACATGTTCCTCTATCTGTATGTCCCATATTTCAGTAAACTGTTACTCAGTTTTAGAGGCTTGATTTAATGCAGAGTCAATTTTCAGGCAAAATATTTCATAAGTTGGTGGGTGTTTCCCATGGCATCATATCAGGAAACACACAATTGTCTGGTTGATTCACTTTCAGGATGCTAGGAATCAGCTGACACCGTTATCAATTTCCCCATCATCCTTTCACATCCTGGCTTTAGCACCATGGAAGATGACCTCTCAAATCCATTATCTTATTTGGGCAAATAAACATTTATCAAGGACCCCCTTGTGCCAGGCACTGTGTTTGACACTGGGGACATAGAAATAAAATATGGTTCCTGCCCTTAGAAAGTACATAAGGTAGTGGGGGATGCAGACCAATAAACATTCATCCATTTATTTATTAAATATTTATTGAATGCCTACTATGAGCCAGGTATTGTACTAAATGCCAGTAATTGCATTAAAATGTATGATAGAATAGCTCCCATTTACTGTAACTCAAACCTTACTTTATATGCATTATTTCATCAATGTTCCTATGGCTCTTTGAGTGCTGTCACTAGATCCTTTTTTCAAATTTGGAAGCAGAGGCTGAGAGATAAAGAAATTTGCCCAATTTACAGAGTAAAAGTGACAGAGCTGGAATTTGGAAGCCAGGTCCACTGGCCTCCAAATCCTCTTCATCTCCATGTTTAACTGCTAAAGGTTAGGACAGGATTTTTTTTTTCTTCCTCTTGCATGTCTTTATTTTATTACCTATCTAGCCATACACTAGATAAAAAGGATATTAGTCACAAGGTTTATACAATCACACAGTGTTTCAGTTTGCTAAAGCTGCAAGAATGTGATATACCAGAAGTGGATTGGCTTTTTCAAGGGGATTTATTAGGTTACACTTTACAGTTCTAAGGCCACGAAAATGCCCAAATTAAGGCATCAACAAGAGGAAACCTTCACTCAAGACAGGCTGATCATGTCCAGGGTTTCTCTGTCACATGGCAAGGCACATGGCGATGTCTGCTGTCCTTCTCTCCCGGCTTTTGATTTCAAATGGCTCTCTCAGCTCCTGTGGGTCTTTCTGGCTTTCCCTGGCAAGTCTTCCTTCAGTATCTTCAAATGTCTGTGTTTAGACATCTGCTCTCAGTATCAGCTCTCCAGGCATCTTTGACTCTTAGCTCTCCGTGTCCACTCTTTTTTAAAAAAAAAAAAGAGAGAGAGATTTTTTATTGTGGTAATATGCATACAACATAGAATCTCCCATATTAACCACATTCGAGTATACAACTCAGTGGATTAATTGCATTCACACTGTTGTGCCACCCTTACCACCATCCCTTGCCAAAGCTTTTCCATCATTCCAAATAAAAACTCCTTACTCATTAATCATCACCTCCCCATTCCCCATCCCCTCAGCCCTTGGCTACCTATGATCTACATTCTGTCTACGAATTTGCATATTCTAGATATTTCAAATAAGTGGAATCATACAATATATGTCCTTTTGTGTCCGTCTCATTTCACTCAACATGATATTTTCAAGGTTGCATGTGACACTTAACTTGAACTAATTCAAACAATAAGGCCCATTTGTTGCCTCATGTAACTGAAAAGTAGGTCCTAGCTTCAGGAACATTTTGATAAAGGTTCAAGCTGCTCTTCTCTATGGTTTTATTCTGTTTGACCTGCCCAAATCTCTGTGTTGGTCTTCATTCTCAGGCTGACTTCCAAAGAAGAAATATTATTCATGTCATTAGTAAAAATCCTGAGATCCATTCTGATAGGACTAGGCTAGGTCACAAACCTAAGCCCAAATAATTATTTTGTGGTCAGGTTGTTGGAATTGGCTTTTCCTAGGTCACTTGCTCTACCTCTAGTGCTATGCTAGAGCTGGCTTCCGTAGAAGGGAAAGGAATGGATGCTAGGGTTGGGGAGGTGGACAATCAACAAGGAACCCGATGTAACACCCTAGTAAAAGGCAGTATGAGATTTGAATTGAAGTCTACCTGTTTCCCAAGGTCATAGTCATTTGACTAGAATTCCTCTCATTAATCATTAAGAAATGGTTTCTATTATCTACTGCTGCTATATAAACCATTCCCAAATTTGGTGGCTTAAAACAATAACAAATTATGATTTCTCACTTTTCTGCAGTCTGGGCCATGCTCAGCTGGGCAGTTATTCTGTTCCACCTGGTATTGGCTGGGGCTGGAAATTCCAAGATCTTTCACTCACACATTTGGTGTCCCAGCTAGGGTGGCTGGAAGGGCTGTTTGCTGATAAGCATCTCTTTCCACGTGGGCTTTTCAATAGGATAGATGGGCCTCTTTACATGGTGGCCCTGGGCTCCAAGAATGAACATTCCAGAAGGATTCCAAAGGATCAGCCTCTTCTTGTGTCCTCTTTGCTAGTTTTCACTGGTCAAGTCACATCACACTGTACAGACACCCAGAGTCAATGTGGAAGAGCTCTCTGACCACAGTAGCAGCCTGTGTCCTAAGTATATTGGAAGAGTTGTTCTTCCTGGGTTTTGGAGTTGGCCAGTTCCTGGTCTTCAGTATCAGAAAGAGCAGAAGAGGATGGACATGTGGGTTCCTCTTAATCCAAGAAAGGCCAATGCATCTGGAACACCTCTGTCAGCTGGGAAAGGCACGTGGCACCTTGCTGGTCCCTTGCTCCTGAGCTCCATTGCTTTCGGCCTCTTGTTCCTGGGAGGGTTTGCTTCTCCAGGGCTGGCTCTCATCTCTTGGCTTCCGTTGGCTATCTCCAGGTTCTGGCTTGCTCAACATCTCTTGGCAACGTCTGCTGGGCTCCAAGCATCTCCAAACATCCATGTCTCTGTTCTCTGCCTGTCAGCTCTGCTTTGAAGTTTCTGTCAGCTCTGTCATTTCTCTGTAGGCTCTGAGGCTTCTGTCATTTCTTGTGCCCACACTCTTTTAAGGACTCCAATAAACGAATTAAGATCCACTTTGAATGGGCAGGGTCACATCTCCATCTAATCAAAAGGTCCCATCTACAATTGGGTGGGTTCCACCTCCATGGACACAAACTAATCAAAAAGTCCCACCCAAACAATACATCTAATACAATCCATAAAATTGGATTACAATTAAAAGAACATGGCTTTTCTGGGGTACATAATAGTTTCAAACCAGCGCACATGGTCACATGATAAAAGCTATATAGTTATACAATTGTTATCAAAGATCAAGGCTACTGGGTTACGGTTCAACAATTTCAGGTATTTCCTTCTAGCTATTCTAAAAAGAAATATCTATGTAATGATTCAGTAGTGAAAATTATTTGTTAAATCCTAACTTCTCTGTTACAACTCTCCCTCTAGTTTTATCAATCTCTCAATCTTCAGGGGGTATGTGGGCAATGACCATTCTAACTTCTTCATGCTGAAAGGGGTGTTGACATTATGGGATAGAGAAATGCAGCTGGTTAATGTTCTTGGAGAGAGTGATACCTCTGGGTTTCAGGGCTCATCTGGGACAGGAACAACCTGGAGATTTTAAGTTTCTGATAAAAATAACCTTAATAAGTAAAACTTTTATAGAGTCTTAGATAGATCCCAGTATTCATTAGAGTTTTCAAGAATACTGTTGGTTGGGACTTAGCATACTGTGACAATTTGCAATATCTGATTGAAGATTACATAAGAGAAACCTCCAGAATGACCTCTTGACTCTATTTGAAACCTCTTATCCACTGAAACCTTATTTTGTTTTGTTTCTTTTCCCCCTTTCGGTCAAGAAGGTATAGTCAATCCCATGACGCCAGAGCCACGCTCATCCCTGGGAGTCATGTCCCACATTGTCAGGGAGACTTACACCCCTGGGAGACATGTCCCATGTAATGGGGAGGGTAATGAATTTATTTTCAGAGTTTGGCTTAGAGAGAAAGGATATATCTGAGCAACAAAAGAGTTTCTTTAAGGGTGATTCTTAGGCATAATTATAGGTTGACTTGGCTTCGCCATAATAGAAATAATTTTCATATGTGCAAGTCTCAAGATCGAGGGCTTGGCTTATTAAATTGGGAGTCCCTAATGCTTGAGAAAATATCAGGAATTTCCCAGGTGGGAAAGTTCCATATTTTTTCTCCAGTCCCTCAAGGGACTTTGCAAATAATGGTTTATTTTCCTGCCCAAAATACTCTGGAATGTATTAGGTATTACATTAATCTATACAAAATAACAAGATCTTGTTCCCTACTCTAGACTGCTCTAGGATGCTTAAATAACCTTAGGAAACAGGTTAAGTTAGATAGTGTGCTACAGGAAATTAAAATTTTGGACAGAATAAACATCTTTTCCTTTGGTCTCTCACAGAGGTTGAAGATTTAAAATACAGACAATGTCTTTCTTTACCCTGTATTCTGCTTTACCTTAGTCCTTTCCAGATCAGCTTCACATCTCTACTTGAAGTCTGATCTCTTTTTCAGTTTCTTTAACAGTTGCTGTGTGGAGTAATGCTGACTTTCGGAGCTGCAGAACTCTAACTCTGAGTCTTAAATGTCATACAGGTACCCAAAGTTCCAGGGAAATACCAGGTTATACACATAAAGCACAGCATTTCAGAATTTAGAAATAACAATTAAAACTCAGGAATAAATGTGGCTGCTGTAAAAGCTTACAATCTAGGCCCTAATTTTCTTATAAACATTTTCTAAACAAGACCAAAAATTTTTGGTTTTTTTGTTTCTGGCTTATTTCACTCAACATAATGACCTCAAGGTTCATTCTTCTTGTTGCATGCCTCTTGACTTCATTCTTTTTGGTAGCCACACCCTATTCGATCATATGCATACAACACGGTTCTCCCTTCTGCTCATCAGTCTACGCACCCTTTGGCCAGCTCTATCCAATGGCAACCGTGGATAATGCCATCATAAACATGATTGGACAAATGTCTATTCATGTCCCTGTTTTCAGTTCTTCCAAGTATATTCCTAGTAACAGGATTGCATGATCATATGACGACCCTACATTTAGCCTACTGTGGATTTGCAAGGTCAGCTTTTATTTCCAGATGCCGTCTGAACTGAGGGGCAAGCCTTACTTAAATCAGCAAGAAATGGTTCTTTTGGATCGACCTGAAATCCCAGACTCCAGGATAGCCAGGAGAAAGTGGCAACAGCACAGTTTGAGATGCTGGTTGTTCAGCCCAGGTGGAGCTTCCAGCACAACGAGCGGTGGAGGTGGAGGACAGTGATGAGAGCTGGAACCAGAAGAGCAGCTCCTGGAGCAGGCCTTTTGGACCTCCAACCTGCCTATGGAACAGGAAGAATTATCCCCATTTTCCTGATGAAGGTCCTGAGGCTCGGGGAGGTGAAGCCAGGCCATGGCAGAGGTAGGCTTGAGGCTCGTGCACTAGCTCCAAGACCAGTGTGGCAGAGTGGATACCAGCATGGCCGTTGGTGCCTGCCTGCCTGGTCTGAATCCTGTTCTGCCACCTGCTAATTATAAGCCAATGAAACAGTCACTTCAACTCAATTTCTGCATCTGTACAAATGAGGATAAGAGTAGCAGCTACTATTATCCTGATAGAGAATATCAGGAATTTCCCAGGTGGGGAAGTTTAATAGTTTTATAGCTTAATAGTTGTGAGAGTTATGTGAAATGATGCAAGTAAATGTGGCAGACAGGAAGTGCTAAATAAACATTAACTATTATTATTTCCACATCCCACGTCACTGAGTCCTCCTTGCATGGGCAGCAAGGGCTCCTCCAGCCTAACTAGACCCTTGGAAAGAGGGGGAGGCTGCTCCATGGTGCCCCCCGGCTGGCTCAGTGCCCTATCTTTGCACAGATACCTCTGTATCTGGGGTCTTGAGAACGGTAGACAAGGCGCTGTGGAACAGCTGCCAATGCTCCAGAGGCCTTGTTGCTTCCTTCCCTCCTCTCAGAGCCATCAGAACGGGACCCAAAGAGCAGGTCCACATGGGACGGAGAGGAAAAGCCCCTGCCAGTCTCACCTTTTCCTCTGACCAGGCCAATTCTCTCCAGGCTCAGCAGTCAATGAAATGCCCCCTGCCAAGCTCAGCCTGACCCAAAGCTGTATCTGTGCGTTAAGGTAAACTGAGGACTATAGTTCGTAGTATGATTACAGCAATACTGTTTCATCGGTTGTAGCAAATGTACCACACTAATGCAAAGTGTTAATAATAGGAAGACTTATATATGTGTGGGGGAGGGGAGTATACGAGAATTCTGTATTTTCTGCCTGATTTTTCTGTAAGCTACACATTCTCTAATTAAAAAGAAAAAGATACCCACGCACACATGACTGTTTTTAGTTCTTATAATTAAAATATTATTTTATTTTCTTAATTTATGTCCTTGAATTTTTTTTTCTTTTTTTTTTCATGGGCAGTCACTGGGAAATGAACCCAGGTCTCCAGCATGGCAGGTAAGAACTCTGCCACTGAGCCACCATGGCCTGCCCTGTCCTTGAATTCTTAATGTGAAAGTCTTATAGTTTAATTTCCCTTAAAAAAAAAAAGAACTTTATGGCTAACACACTTTGTTTATGTATCAAGTTCCAGGAGGTGACCAGAACATAATATAGGGAATTGACTTGGTCTTGTGACTTTAAACAAAATCTCTTTCAGGCTCAGTTTCCCAATCTGTAACATGACTCAGTTGGCCCAAAAGGGTCTTTCAGTTCTCTCCTGCCTCCCCAAACGATGACTTTGAGCTCCTTAAAGCTGGACATTGTGTCGTTGTCCAGGTTACATTTTCTTCTCTTGGCAGCCAGGAGCTCTCAAATGAGTGATATTTGCGGAATCATGATGTTGTGTACGCTGCATATTGCTTTTCAGTTTTTAGACTCGACCTCAAGACAAAGCACAGAAACCTTAATTACAGTTACAGGACAGAATGAAAGTATTAAGAATAACTTATAATATTAAAAATTAGGAATTGCTTGGGAGGGAAGTTGGGAAGTGATAACAGCGCCAGATATCATGTTGCCTCATCTCCCCTCAGATACTTCTCTGCAGAGCGAAATTTGGGATGAGTTGATAAGTTCAAGATTATTCATTATATTATTATGCCTCATAATTTATATGTGTATGATACATTTATTCTCTTCATATTTCAAATATTCTTTTTTAAAAAGAAGGACAAAAGTAACAAGGTATAGAAAATGTAAGACATACAACAAATACAGTAAAGAAAACAGATACAGCAAAAAATAAAGTTCTTTCAATTTCTTTCTCCACAAGTCCAAACTTCTTCGGACCATGGTAAGTATTTATCCCTTTCTAGGTATGTCTGAAACGGATTGTGTGTGTGTGTGTGTGAGAAAGAAGCCAGTCACAAAAGAAGCCAGTCACATACAATCATATTGTATGATTCCATTTATATGAAATACCCAGAATAGACAAATCTATAGACAAAGTCGAGTTGTTACTTAGGGCTGGAAGGAATTGGGGAAAGGGGGGGGGGGTGACTACTAATGAGTACAGCTTTCTTTTCTTTTTTTTTTTAACTTTTTAAAATTGTGAAATATAACATCTATACAAAAAAGCAATAAATTTCCAAGTACATTTTAACAAGTAGTTATAGAACAGATTTTTACGTTTAGTATGGGTTCCTTTTCTTTTTTTGTATGCCATATGGTGGGAGTCACATTTCATTCTTTTTCCATGTGAGTATCTCTTTATTGCAGCACCATTTGTTGAATTTTTGTTTATTTGTCTGTTTTTTGGGAAGTGCATCAGCCAAGAATTGAACCCAGGTCTCCTACATGGCAGGCAAGAATTCTACCACTGAAACTACCCTCGTACCCTCCTTGGTATGGTTACAGTTCCACAATTTTTCATTTTTTCTTCTACCTCCTCCAAGACACTGGAGACCAACAGAAATATCAACATAATGATTCAGCTGTCATACTCATTTATTAAATCCTACCTTCTGTTACACTCCACCTTCTCTTTAAATAACATATATACATATAAGCAATAAATTTCAAAGTACATCGCAACAATTGGTTGTAGAACAGATTTCAGAGTTTGGTATGGATTACAATCCCACATTTTTAGGTTTGGTACAGGTTTCTTTTAGGAGAGGAACAAATATGTTCTAAAATTAGATACTAGTGATGGTTGCACAAATCTATGAATATACCAAAAACATTGAATTATATACTTTAAAGTGGGCAAATTATATGGTATGTGAGTTACAGTACAATAAAGCTGCTTTTAAAAAAAAGTAGGGGGGGCACTATTTCCTGATCAGTGCAGGCTTAGTTGAGGGTGACAGCTGTAGCCCTATACCTCCTGTTAGTTTTTGTTTGTTTCACAAACGGAAGTATCTAGAAAACTTTCATTCATACACACTTATAATTATAATAACCACAACAGGAATAATAGTGGACCTCATTTATATGACACTCACTATGTTCTAGGCTCTGGTTCTAGGCACGTCTACTTTTATTAACTCATTCCAGCCTCCCATAACCCCATAAGGAAGATCCTATCCTATTGTCGCTTAAGGGAATTGGAAAGTGAAGTAACTTTCCAAGTCCTGGCTAGTACGTGGTGATGCCGTGGCAATTCCATCATCCCCAGGCACTACGCCGAGCACTGGCCACACAGAAGTCTGTCCTGGAGGCCCATCACCCCTCCACTGTCCACAAGAAATGACTCGCCAACCTAGGGTTGCCTGGGACTTAGGTTGTCCCCAGGGTGTAGGTCTTTTAGTGCTAAAACCAGGAAAGTCCTGTGCAAATTCTCCCAGTGTCATGAGAATGGGCTGACTGCCCATGCCCGTGTATGTGTGTGTGTGCCCACGCACGTGTGCTCTCACCTATTCTCGTGTTCATGGAAGGATTGATTGTGGTCTTCCCAGACGAGCAGTTCTCAGCGAGAGTCCAGGTTTTGTAGAAGGGGAGGTTGGTACTGGCAGGATGGAGCCAGACTGTGGCAAGCAGACGGAACTCTCTGCAGGGCGATAAACCTGGCAATGGGCAAAGTTCACAGCACTGGCCTAAAAGAAACAGACGCAGGAAACAGAGGGGCAATAATTTTCCAGAATGACTCCCCAGCTTTTCAGACCACAATCATTAATTCACTTACTGACTCACTCGCTTGTTCATTTAGAAAACACTCACCGGGCACCTAGTATATTGCAAGTGCTTTGCTGGTAAGGGAGGTGTATCCCTCCTCCCAGTCCTCAAAGAGCTTCCACTGGAAGCAGATAAGGTAACCAGGTATTTATAATCCAGCATAATATGCAAGGATGATATTAACAATATTTAACTACTGGACACCAATCAGTCAGAATGAACCCTGGCCAATGAACATCAGAGCAGGGCCCCCAGACTTAAGGGGGTTTACTCTTTTTTTTTTTTTAATAAACTTTTTTATTAATTAAAAAACTTAACAAAAGAACATTAAGGTATCATTCCATTCTACATATACAATCAGTAATTCTTAATGTTATCACATAGTTGCATATTCATCATTTCTTAGAACATTTGCATCGATTTAGAAAAAGAAATAAAAAGACATCAGAAAAAGGAATAAAAC